>PVIY010001449.1:0-150716 GCA_004026745.1 Myrmecophaga tridactyla | reverse complement strand
AGCTTAGAGAGACTGAGGGCACATCTGAGCAACAACAGAGGTCCTCCAGAAGTAACTCTTAGGCATGCTTGTAAGTAGTCTAAGCTTCACGGCTACCTGCATAAGCTTCAAAAGAGTAAGCCTCATGATCGAGGGCATGGCCTATTGATTTGGGTATCCCTAAGGTTTGACACAGTATCAGGGGATTCCCTGATGGTAAGGTTTAATAGTCTTTCTCCCCTCCCTCAGGGGACTTTGCTAATATTTTTTGATTACCTGCTTAATATACTCTAAGATGTTTCCAGGCATTACAATAATCTATATAAGATTAAAGGACCTCTTTCTATATTCTGTGCTTCCCGTGTTTCAGTTGTTCAAATGCGCTATACAGATAGGTTGAATTAGATTTTGCACTACAGAAAATTTCAGTTCAAAGCAAATAAAACTTTCTTCTCTTGGTCTCAAAGAGTATGTATGGTTCTAAAATATAGATACTGTCTTCCTTACCCCTATGCTCTGAATTAATTTAACCCCAACCTGTTCAGCTTTGTTCTTATCTCTAAATATCAGGTTATATATATAAAACAGCCTCTCAAAATCCAAAAATAATAATCACCAATCCATATTTAATGTGTCTGTTCAAAAAGCTTACAATCTAGGCCCCTGTTTTCTTATAAGCATTTTCTAAAGGTGACCATACCATTGTTGTTTTTTGTTCCTGGCTTATTTTGTCTCACCAAATGTTTCATATGTTCATTCACATTGTTGCATGCCTCATGACATTGTTCCTTTTTGTAGCAGTACAACCTTCGTTCATAAGCATACACCATCGTTCACCAATCTACTTCTACATCAGTGCATCCTTCAGCCACCTGCATTCATCGGGCATCATGTAGAGGGCCCAAAGTCCACAGTCCATCAACATTCTCAATTTTAGATAATTTCATTGTTCCCAAGAGAAAGAAAACCAGTAAACACACCCTCACCTAATAGGAGATCTAAACCTCCTCTTAACTCTTGTCCTTCACCCTGTTATTTACCTCTGCTGTTTCTGTGTTGATGCTGATGGTTTCCTTTTGAACACAGCTCATAGCATGCAATAGCGGTTTTTGCCCTGTACCCTGGACTTAAACACTCTTTATAAAAGAGTCATATCTTTGAAGTAATTCTTTAGAGAAGTCATTCGTATTTCTAGTGTGAGTCAGTGAGACACATAGATCTATACAACCTCTTTCAATCTTGTTCATCTTCAATATGGTAATATTACTTCTACACCCACTAGAGAATCACTTTCAGTCCTATCTAGTCCCTTACATTGGAGTTCAACCTCATTAGCTAATGGTTCACCCATGTCTAGCTTTTGTGTATCTCTAAGTCCCCTATATTCTATAAGTCTCTGATTCTACCTTTACGCTGGTCATAAAAGTGGAATCATATAGTATCTGTCCTTTTGTGTCCGGCTAATTTTGCTCAGCATTATAACCTCAAGGCTCATCCATCTTGTCATGTGTTTCAGGATGTCATTTTGTCTTACTGCTGCATAATATTCCATCATATGTATATACTGCATTTTGTTGATCCACTCATCTGTTGACGGGCATTTGGTCTGTTTCCATCCTTTGGCGATTGTGAATAATGCTGCTATGAATATCAGTGTGCAAATGCCTGTTTGTGTCATTGCTTTCAGCTCTTCTCGGTATATACCAAGTAGTGCTATTGCTGGGTCATAGAGCAACTCGATATTTAGTTTCCTAAGGAACCGCTGAACAGTTTTCCATAGTGGCTACACCATTATACATTCCCACCATCAGTGCAGAAGTGGCCCAGTTTCTCCACATCCTCTCCAACATTTATCAGTTCTGTTTGTTTAATAGCAGCCATTCTTATCGGTGTGATGTGGTATCTCATTGTAATCTTGATCTGCATTTCCCTTATAGCCAGCGAAAATGAGTATCTCTTTCTGTGCTTTTAAGTCATCTGTATTTGCTCTTCAGAAAAATGCCTATTCATATCTTTAGCCCATTTTATAGTTGGATGTTTGTTCTTTAGTGGTTGAGTTGTATGATTTCTTTGTATATACAGGAAATCAAACCTTTGTCTGATATGTGATTTCCAAATACTTTCTCCCATTGAGTTGTCTGCAAAGTCTTTTGAGGTGCAGAACCATTTGATTTGAGGAGTTCCCAATTATTTTGTTGTTGCGTGTGCTTTGGGTGTAAAGTTTAGGAAGCTACATTCTATTACTAGGTCTTGAATATATTTCCCTACATTTTCTTCTAGAAGCTTTATGGTGCTAGTTCTTATATTTAAGTGTTTGATCCACTTTAGATAATTTTTGAGTTAATTTTTGTATAGGGTATAAGATAGGGGTCTTCTTTAATTCTTTTGGCTATTGATATCCAGTTTTTTGATGACCAATTATTGAAAAGGCTATTTTGTCCCAGTTCAGAGGATTTGGAGGCCTTGTCAAAATTCAGTTAACCACAGATTTGGTGGTCTATTTATGCACTCTTGATTCAATTCCATTGGTCAATGCTTCTGTCTTTGTACCAGGACCATGCTGTTTTGATCACTGTGGCTTTATAATAGGTTTTAAAGTCAGGGAGTGATAACTCTCCCATTTCATCCTTCTTTTTTAGGATGATTTTTAGGATGCATCTCTTTCCCTTCCATATGAGTTTGGTAGTTAGGTTTTCCAAATCTTCAAAGTACGTTGTTGGAATTTTGATTGGTACTCTGTTGAATCTGTAGATCAATTTGGGGAAAAGTGACATCTTAACAATATTTAGCTTTTCTACCCATGAATAGGGAATGTCTTTCCACCTATTTAGGTCTCCTTTGATTTCTTTTAGCAATGTTATGTAGTTTTCTGTGTACAAGTCCCTTTTAATTTATTAATGTACCATATTACATTAATTGATTTTCTTGTTTTGAACTATCTTTGCATTCCTGGTATAAACCCTCCTTGGTCATGGTGTATAATTCTTTTAATGTGCTATTGGATTTGATTTGCTAATATTTTATTGAGAATTTTTGCATCTAAGTTCATTAGGGAGATTGGCCTGTAGTTTTCCTTTCTTATAGCATCTTTACCCAGTTTTGGTATTAAAATGATATTAGCTTCATAAAATGAGTTAGGTAGAGTTCCTTCCTCCTCAATTTTTTGGAAGAGTTTGAGCAGGATTGGTGTTAGTTCTTTCTGGAATGTTTGATAAAATTTCCCTGTGAAGCCATCTGGCCATGGGCTTTTCTTTGTAGGAAGATTTTTGATGACTGATTAATCTCTTTACTCGTGATTGGTTTGTTGAGATTTTCTATTTCTTCCTGAGTCAGTGTAGTTTGTTTGTGTTTCTCCAGGAATTTGTCCATTTCATCTAAATTGTCTAGTTGGTTGGTGTATAGTTGTTCATAGTATCCTCTTATGATTTCTTTTGTTTCTTCAGAGTCTGGGGTAATGGACCCCTTCTCATTTCTGATTTTGATTACTTGCATCCTCTCTCTTTTTCCTTTGTCAGTCTTGCTAGTGGCCCATCAATTTTATTGATTTTCTCAAAGAACTAACTTTTGGTTTTATTGATTCTTTCTATTGTTCTTTGTTCTCCCATTCATTTATCTCTGCTTTAATCTTTGTTATTTCTCTTCTTGTATTTGCGTTGGGGTTAGTTTGCTGTTCTTTTTCAAGTTCCTCCAGGTTTGCCGTTAAGTTCTCAATGTTTTGCTCTTTCTCGTTTTTTTAAGATAGGCATTTAAGGCCATAATTTCCCCCTCAGCACAGCCTTCACCACATCCCAGAAGTTCTGATAAGTTGTATTCTCATTTTCATTCATCTCCAGATAGCTACTGATTTCTCTAGCAATTTCTTCTTTGACCCACTGGTTCTTTAAGAGTATGTTAATTAATCTCCATATATCTGTGAATGATCTCATTCTTTGGTGGTTATTGAGATTCAGCTTCATCCCATTGTGATCAGAGAAAAGGCTTTGAATAATTTCAATATTTTTAAATTTATAAAGACCTGTTTTGTGCCCCAGCATATGATCTATTCTGGAGAATGGTCCATGAGCACTAGAGAAGAATGTATAACCTCGTGCTTTGGGGTGCAATGACCTATATATGTCTGTTAGGCCTAATTCATTTATCAAGTTATTTAACTTCTCTATTTCCCTGTTGATCTTCTGTTTGGTTGTTCTATCTATAGAGGAGAGTGGTGTATTGAAGTCTCCTATTATTATTGTTGAAACATCTATCACTCCCTTCAGTTTTGCCAATGTTAGTCTCGTGTACTTTGGAGCTCCTTGACTGGGAGCATAAACATTTATGATTGTTTTATTTTCTTGGTGAATTGACATTTTAATTAGTATATGGTGTCCTTCTTTGTCTCTTATGATGTCTTACATTTAAAGTCTATTTTGTCCGATTTTAGCATAGCTACTCCTGCTTTGTTTTGGTTACAGCTTGCATGGAAAATCTTTTTCCATCCTTTCACTTTCAAACTATTTGTATCCTTGTGTATAAGATGAGTCTCTTGTAAACAGCATATAGCTGGATTTTGTTTCTTAATCCATTCTGCCAATCTGTATTTTTTAATTGATATGTTTAGTCCATCAACATTCAAAATTATTACTGAAAAGGCATTTCTTCTTTCCACCATCTTATCTTTTTAATTTTACTTGCCATATCTATATATTCTTTACCCTCTTTCTCTTTGTTTTATTTAAATTACCCTTGTAGTCTTCAACTCTGTGCCCTCCTCCAGACCTCCGGCTCCTGTCTTTTTTTTTCAGCCAGCAGAATTCCTTTTAGTATTTCTTGTAGGGCCAGTCTTTCGTTGAGAAATTCTTTCAAGTTTTCTTGTCTGTGAAAACTTTAATCACTCCCTCAGTTTTGAAGAACAATTTGTCTGGATCCAGAATTCTTGGTTGGAAGTCTTTCTCTTTCAGGGTCTTGAATATCTCATGCCACTGCCTTCTCACCTCCAGGGTGCTAGTTGAGTACTCTAAACTCAGTCTTATTTTATTTCCCTGTATGTACTAGGTTGTTTTTCTCTTGCTGCTTTCAGGATTTTCTGCTTCTCTTCAACATTTGACAGACTGATTAGTAGGTGCCTTGGGGAAGGCCTATTTGGATATATTCTCTTTGGAGTTCTTTGGGCTTCTTTGGCTTTTATATTTATGTCCTTTATGACGGTTGGGAAGCTTTCCCACATTATATCCTCAACTACTCTTCCTAGCCTTTTACTCCTCTCTTCTCCTTCTGGGACACCAATGATTCTTACATTTGTGTGCTTTGTTTTGTCTATCACTTTCCTGAGTTCCCATTCAACTTTTTCCATCTTTTTTTTGCCATTTCCTGTTTTGAGTCTTGTGCTCAATAATCCTGTCCTCTGTATCACTAATTCTTCCTCCTGCTTCTTCAAATCTGGTGCTGTGTGCTTCTAGTATGTGTTTTATTTGGTCAACAGAGTCTTTAATCTCCATGATTTCTGCCATTTTTCTATTTATTCTTTCAAATTCCTCTTTATGCTCTTCCTACTGTCTTCTTGATCTCCTTTACATCATTTGCTATCTCACTTATTTTATTAAGTAGAGTTGTATGAGAATCTTTGATTAGTTTTTCTTATGTCTGCGTCTCTTCTGGTGTTTTAATTTGGTAATTAGGCAGGGCTATATCTGTCTGCATTGTGATATGCTTACTGATCTTCTGCTGTGTTCATCACATGTAAATATCTTTATTGATTTACTTTGGGGGCTGATTTCTTTCAGTAGTCTAAGGCCTTGTGCTTGGGGGATCATTGTACAGCAGGGAGCAGAGCATAGGGTGGAGCACTCAGTATGGTGATTTGTTTCAGGGCAGGTATATGTGCAGGTTGGGGATGTTATGCTGATGCTTATGAACGTGGGAGCCCAGTGACCAGGGAAGATGTAGCTGTGCGGGTGCACTGGTCTTGGGGCTGTAATCCTTGTGTGCACTGGCCTAAGGCATAGGGCCCTTTGTGTGCATGTGTAGAGCTGTGGCAGCAGGTTGGCATTAAGTCTTCATGGATTGGGGGCAGCTGTGACACAGCTGTGCAGGTCGGTACTTTCTCAGAGCTGGGAAGTGAAGCTGAGGGCTATGCCCATGAACAGTTCTAGGATTGCTGTAATGTGCAGTTCCCAAATCAGAATGATGTGAATGGCAGCCTGTGTGCATGCGTGGGCCTGGGAGTGCTGTAAATGGATGTACCGAGCTCAGGGAGGGTAGGGTGAGGTTGTGTGTCACTATAGGTGGGGGGTGGGGGTAGCCTAGGTATGGAGGTTAGTGCCTGCAACCTTTATGTGCTGGCAGAAGCTTGCATAGAACAGTGAATGGGAGGGATGCAGGAGAGGTGGGTTGGGCTGCACTTGGGGTGGGGGTGGGTGGCAGGTATGTGCACTGGGGGCTGGTGGGGTGGGGACACCTGGAGCATGGGGAATGAAAGCAGGTGACAGAGTTCAGGTGCGTGTGGTATGGGGTGAGTCTTCAGTCACAGGGCTGTGCTGGTGAGGGTAGCACGCCCAAGGAACATGGCCTGGGTTGCTTCCTAGTCCTACATTCCAGTCTGCGCACTCCCATGGGCTCTGCACCTCTGCACCAGGCTCCAGCTTTCTGCCTCTCAGTTCCTTGGCCTCTGCAACCAGGGCTGCCGCAAATGGTGCAGAAGACTCTCCCAGGTCAGCCGCACTCCTGAATTGCTGCCTCAGTAGCCCTCTTCTCCCTTCCCTAACTTTTCCATGGAACAGGGCTAACTTCGAGCTACTCTAGTTGGCCATCTACCCGGAAATCTATTATTACCTTTTTGAGCCAACTTGTTATGGTCAAATATTATTTCAGGATCAGAATATTACTCAGAATTCATTTTTATGAGAAGGTTAATTTGTTATACAGACATCTCTAACCAAAAAACATTCTTCTTCTTTATAGCAGCTCATAAAAAAGACATAATTAAACCAAAAAGGAGTGAGTCTCCTAACAAAGCAATGAAAATTAATGCTTACAATTCATAAGAAGAGGAGTTGTTTCTATTTTTCTCAAATCAACAATCTTCCCAAAGTGTTTCTATTTTCCCCTCAAATCACTTACAACACTCTGGGGCCTAAAGTTTAGGCACAGAGAGAGCATTCCAAAGAAAATGGGCCACACAAGATTAAAAAGCATAATCAACAGTAAATCCCCAAGCAGAAGAGGCATTTATATTTGAGTATTCCTGTCTAATCCCTAAAGATTATAGTTATTAAAGATAATCTTTCTGGACCTGGCACATGCGCTTTGCATTTGAAAGCCCCATGGGTGAATGTTATTATCTCTGTCATTATGATTACTGACCGTGTGACTACTTTGATGGCTACTTCTGCTATAAAGGATAGTTCATGTGTCTGTTTTCAAGTATAAAGACCTGTTCATTGCTCATTCTTTTTAAGAGATTAACTGCCTTTGGCCATGAATGAGTTGCCATGACCGGCTCATGGCATCCACTTAGGAGAGGTTTGTTATTAGTAGTTCAAACTATTGATCTTATTTTGGCAGCCAAAATCATTCCAAAAATGCTCCTCTCTTCAGTTTCCCTTAGGTGAAATATCTGGACATAGCTATTTCTTGCTTGATGATTTTTTTTAAGTTGGACATTCTGAGAATTCTATGTATAAGACATGAGTCTACATATAACTACTAAGACCTTTTACCCCACTTTTCTTTTATTCCTAGGCCTTATCAACAAAGACTCTACCTACCACAATCTTAATAAAGTGCATAACTTAAATCGCATGTAAGCACTGTTTATGAAGAAACGAAGCTCGGAGGTGTACCTTTCCATGTGATTGCAGGAGAGCTCAATATATGTATTATGGACTTCTTTTAGTCATGCCATGACTATGTCTGCATTATCAAATTATAGAAATTGAAAAGAAAGAAGCACTTAATGCACTGTCAGATACTTATGCATGCAGACAATGGAGGAGACAGTCCATCTTCTAGGTTTGTTTACTCTTTTCAATTGTCCAAAGAGAACTGAGTCTTAAGGGTGTCCATTGGAAACCGTCTTCCTTGCTGATGCTCCTAAGACAATTTCCCTTAATTTTGGAAATTTCACCATTCTCCCATCAGGAGTTTGCTCAGAATGATAACACTTATGCCCAGTGACTGCTGTGATACTTACAGAACAAAGGAAACCTTACAAAATAACTTTAAAATTAATTGTGAAGATGAAAGTAGAACCAGGGAGGAAATTTCAATTTAAGATTATGTGCAAGTCACATCTTTACAGAGTTATCAGACCATTCCATCCACATTACTTTCTAGCAGCATCCAAAATAACTTTACCTCTGATTGCCCTGTGGTCAGTGAAAATAGCTTTTAAGAGTTAGGGGCTTCATATATAAAATATTGAATAGTTTGCCTTTGCTTTTCTTGCTTCAGAAAATAAAATAGAGATGTAGTATAGAATCAAGTTTAGAGTTCGAAAAATATGGGTACAAATCTCAGCTGTGACACCTACTAGCTGTGCCACCTCAAGAATAGGTTCATACCTCTTTGGGTAAGTAACTCCAGAGTGAACTGGAACTATATTTGTGGGTAAGTTTATAAAGATGCAGTAAGATTCAGTGTGCAGTGCACTTAGCATAAGGCTCAATAAATTATAGCTGCTATTATATTACCATTATCCCCACTTAATTTGTTGGATAATTCCAATATATGAGACAGTTTATGAAATAATGTGGACGATCTTGTGGCCTGTGTTTCTCTAGGACTCATAGATTCCCATTATAGCCTGTCTATGAATATTTTGAGAGTAGATTTCCCTGAAGGTACAATTGAGTTTAGGAAAATAAAGAATTATAATCAGATAGCACTGGCTATTTTAATGATCACAGTACCAAAAGATTATCCACTATATTATTTTATCTACTGTCTGTACATGGGCTGCCTTATGTTCAAATTTTAAATTCATGTTAAAGTTTTAACACATAGCATTCACGGGGGTTGTTTCAACTGTTATTAAATTGAACTTTATCTGGTTTATTTTCCTTTTAAGTTAGGAGAAATGTAGAAAAACTGACATCACTGGTGAAGGTTACATCTGATGTTCTTATAGCAGTGACAAGAAATGTGCTAAGGTCTTACTGTCTTTGAATGTGTCAATCAGTTGTCCAAAAAAGCTTCTCTTTCTTTAATTTAAGTGTTTTAAATTATGTAAAAAACTTACCAGTCCTGATCCTATGTGTTTTGTGGTTTTGTTTTGTTTGGTTTGGCTTGGCTTTGCTTCTTTTCTTATCACCCATTTCTCAGACAGCTTATCCCGGCAAAACATGGTTTGTGAATATCTTTCCCTTAAGTGCTTACAATGGCTAAATCCTCAGAAAATAAATCTTATTCACCTGTGTGTGACCCTTCCTATATCCACAGTCTCTTCTCTGAATTTTCTCTACATCTTTTCATTCCCAGAAAATGCCAGTGCCTCATGGAACACTCTCTGGGGCCAGCCAGGTTTAGTTCATATACCTGAATCTCACAACCATGAGACAGGCCAGCTACCAATTTCCCCTTGCAAAGCATTTATACCTCTTTTTTGACTCACAAAAGTATTGCTGCTTTAATGGTCCTTTAACTGGTGTATCACTTATTGGACCCAGGTCAATCTCTTCAAAGTATCTAAAAAAAGCTGTCTACACATAATATCTCAGTTTTCTATTCCCAAATTTTTTAGTAATGAAATATTTCAAACATATAATAAGGGAATAATATTAAAAAACACTCATATTCCCAATCATCTACTTGTAACAGATCTTACATTTTGTGAAAATTATTTACTTTCTTTTTGTTGCTTTCTTTTTCTTCTTCCCTTCCATGCTCCCATCATGCCTCCCTCCTTCCCTTTCTTTTCCCCTTTTCTTCCTTCCTTCTTTTCTTCCTTTCTTTCTCTCTTATTTTTTATTTAGAAAAATATATTGCAGATACAGTGAAATTTCCTGTTACTCTCTGATTTTCTTTTACTTCCTTCCCAGACCTTAAGAGCTATCTTAAGATTGATATTATCATTTCTAAGCATATTTTGTGCTTGCACTATGTGTGCATGTATTTTCTATATTTTAAAACTTTATCTGAATTATATCATTCTGAAACTTGCCTTTTTTGTCCAACAGCATGTTTGGCAGATGCAGTTTTGCCAAATTTGTATGCTAACAGTTCTTCAATAAATATTTGTGTATAGTCTGCTTGTTTTAAGATCTTCTAGGATATATATTTTGAAGGGGAATGTTTGAATTTGAAATGTGTGTATAGCTTGAGCCATATTAGATAACCTGAAATTGCTCATAAATGTTATATCAATTTGTGCCTCTAATATCAATGTGGGGAAATTCTAGTGTCTATATATCTTCATCAATATTTGATTTATCTCATTCTATATAGTTTTACCAATCTGATTAATGTGTAATGATTTATTAATCTTACTCAAAACATTGCATTCAAATGCTGTCTCTGTCTCCATAAGACTACTGAATTTGTTCTTGTGACGTTCAAAATCAGCCCTAAAGCTAACATCTATAATGGGCACATTTTTATCTTCAGTGTTATCAGCTTCTCAGCAATAATCATAGCAGGTAATCACTTATTTTTCCCTGAATATAGATTCTCTGATTTTTATTGAATGAATGACTTAATAAATGAACATACCATGCTCAGTATTTGTTGAAAGAATGAGTCCTTCAACAAGCAAAGCAAAATAACTTTTCCCTTTCTTGAAATTTGAAGAAAATTTATTTCCTAAAAGATTAGTTGAATACCTACTAAATTCTAGGACATATGTTAGACAAAGAGATTCAAGGAACCCATTCTCAACCTATCAGCATGGAACAGATCTTTGAGTATTATAATTCAACAAATATATTCTTAGTAAATAAATACAGAAGGAAGATTTATTTTTCTCACAGTAACTTAGTCTTTTTATAATGTGAGTTTATAATGCGAGTAGAAATATCATGTATATTAAATACTTTGTGTTATATTTTCTAATTTCTCCTGTAGAAGGTTTGTGCAAAGGATATGAACTTTTTCTTGTTTTAGTTACATCCTGATGATATTGAATAGTGCCTCACCCATTCGCCATATCATAGAAACTCAATGAATATATGTTGAACATACAAATAAATTGGAAAGCTAAGAAAATAATTTCTATAAATGTTTTATCACAATGAGAGTTCAAACAAACAAGAAATTTTCTCTTCCTTTCCAATATCTTTCAATGATAAAGAGGTGATCTATTTAGAACTTAAACTCTTTAGAGAAGAAAGGGAAGTGAGGAATACCATCAAAACACAGGCATTCTTCTCAGGATGTGTGGACAAAGAATAGAATGTGGGGGAAAACAATGTAGATCCCTTCATCTGATTTGGATGAGCATAGACTATGGATGTAAACATTTGGTTTGTACTGGGCTGACCTCACAGGGGCAAATATTAATGCTATGCTGGTGCATCTGTAAACTGGCTTCTGACCTTTTCTCCTCCATGATTATGATTTCTGAGTCATCAGCAAAAAGAGTCTGTCCCAAAAATGTACTCTTCTACGTGACCTGTCAAATGAGTGCTACTATTGAAACTCCATTGCTTTGGCTTAAACAAAAGTGCATGCAGATAACTATTGTTACAGGAAACAGAACATTTTTATAAGTGATGCAATTCTTTAAGTCTTACCCTTTCAAATGAAGCAGCTATTTTCCCTCAGCAACTTCAATAAAGTGAAAGTTGCCCCAGGATGCTTTTCTTTATCCCCATCATAAAGACATTCTCAAGATTTAACGTGAATCCCTAAATCTTCATTTGTTTACAAATCCAGGGTCTTGTTTTTAAATAGGACCTTTGAAGATGTTATTAGTTAAGGTGTAGACTCACTTGTGAATAGGATCTCATAAGAGTCTATTTAGAGGAGAACAAATTGAATCAGGATGGGCTTTAATCCATATGCTTGGATACTTCATAAGAGAGAAGAAAGCTAAAGAGAGACACAGAAAACTGAGCAGGAGAAAAAGACTCCAGAAGGAGAGCTCACATTACTGAGAGAGAGGAAAAAACTCCAGACTACTACAGAATCTGAGGATAACTTGGTCTGTCAAGATCTTGCTTTTGGACTTCTGGCCTCCAAAACTGTGATATAATAAGCTCCTGCGGTTAAGCCAACCCATTACGTAGCAATTTTCATAGCAGATTTGGCAAACTAAAACAGGAGATTTTTGCAGAGTGGAATGTATAAAAGCTTTGGACTTCTAAAATTGAGGGGGGGGGGCGGGAATGTAGACTGATAGAGGTGGGGAAGAAAAGAGTTTCTAGGTGTTAGATGGTTTGATAATTAGCCTTCCCAAATTCAAAATGATCCAGAAACTCAAATAATTGCCACTAACATTTCTTGCAAGATAAATATAGAAACAATGGCAACGCCATGGAAATGAGGATATTTTGCACAGAACCACAGAAAAAATTGTCAATCACAGCTATTTCCCAGCATCTGGACTCTAGTAGCTTTGATATCACAAAGTCCTCCTTCATTCACAGGCCACGGAGATGTTCTCTTTTAAGCTCTCAGAATATTCAAAAGAAATCCAGATAGTGTGGTCTTCAATAATAACAGACCACCCAAAGTCGGTAGACAATGTAGTAACTCATTTTCAGAACAAATCACCTTTATTCCTGACATGGAGAAACATCCTCCACAACGTCTAAGGAAGAGGATTACAACCTTGTGTGCATTAAGTGGTCATTTATTATTGAAGAGCCTGTGTCAGCAGATGAGTTATCGTTTTGCTGCCAGTTCCTTCCCCAGTCACCAGAAGCAACAAAATGTAAAAATCTCAAAATAAATTTAACAGAATAGTCTTGAGATTTAAGGGGAGCAAATGTTAAGGAAAGTTTATGGGAAGAGGTGTAGAAGAAACAAGGTAGCTAAGCCTCTGCAATGATTGCATTCTTTACATACATCGGTTCACTAAAATGTATAATATAAAGATGTATTATATGAGTGTTCTTCTTTCGGTAAGACAAGTATTGATCTTTAATACCAGCATCCTGCCTAACTCCCACCGTTATTTTTCTCTATGAAAAGAAACCTGTATATTACTATGAGCACATCAAAAAAAAACAGTGTTAGACAAATATGGGGCATGAAATCCACCATCTTTAAATGAAATGCTGTCCCTGAATTGTACTGTGTGTGAACTGTTACCATTATTTTCTAGAAGCTGTCATTAACATCTTACAGGGCACTCGTAAGGACAAAGGTGGGATGTGCTGGATATTGCCCTTCATGTAGAAACTGAACATGAAGATAGCCATTTAATGAAAACCTAAACAAAAGAAACAACTGAGAGGTTATGGACCAGAGGTTCCTGTATAGCTGTTTTTTTTTTTTTTTTTCAATTTGCATATGGGCAGGAGGCACCAGGGATCCAACTCCAGACCTCCAGTATGGCAGGTCGGAACTCTGCCTGCTGAGCCACGGCAGCCGCCCTGTATAGCTGTTTCTGTTTGTTTGTGTTCAGCTGAATGCAGGGAAGGATTAGATTTAGAAGTGAGCCCAAAAGGTGCATGACTAAGATTTCTGCGTGTGAAATGTCAGAGAGAGGAGATGGACAGAGCCCACATTGAGAACATGCAGAGTTAATAAAGGTGTTGATTACTCCATCTTCAATCCAAGGTAGCCTGAAACAATTTTTGGATTTCTGGATGAATTAAAAATGGCAGATGCATTCCTCAAGCTGGGGGAAATGTCATTCATATTACATGGTATGGATATATGTTTTAGAGACATTTCAGCTATAGGAATGGAAATGGTAGGGTCTTATTTTGACGTGAATCGAAAACATCATGTCTGGGTGGATAGTTTCGATACAGCTAAAAAAGTTCAAAGATCAGTGGACACATTGGTTAATGGAAGGATAAATTTGCATGTATTGTATGTGAGGGAGGGTAGGCTGTAGATGGGGGAGGGGCCAAGAGGGGTGCTGAATTGCGGAAGGAGCTCCATTGAGGAGGATATATAGAAAAGGAAAGTTAGATGGAGGCTTCACTTACTTGTCCACTTTACAAGAGGCTATTTCTATTTAAAAAAAAAGAGAAAGAAACAAAAGAAAACATTAAATTAACATATGGTAAATGTGATAATTTACATATATAATTACATAAAAGATTTTAATATTTTTTAGTTAGGAAAATAGGATAAGAACCACTTATAAAATTACTTTCATAAGGGAAACATTGAGGGCAAGAGCTGAGTGGAGAAACAAATGGCTCTGGAATTAGCATTGGCTTATTTAGCAACTAAAAATATAGGAGCTAGTTAAATTTGAATTTCAGATAAATAAATATTGCCCCATGCAATATTTGGAAACACTTTAATGATAAAATCATTTATTGTTTATTTGGATTTCAAATTTGACTGGACATTCTCTCTATCTCTGGCAACCTGACCTGGAATAGAATTTGGATAAGTGAAACCAGAAATGAGAGTTTGGGAAGAAGAGAAAAGAGAGGACATGAAACATCGTAGTACATCAGATTGGCCAGAGAACTTAAACAAAAATAACTGAGGTCTACTATAGAGTTGTTTGTTTTTTTATTTTTTTTGTCCTCATGGGTAGGCACTGGGAATCGAACCTGGGTCTCTGGCATGGCAAGCAAGAACTCTGCCTGCTGAGCCACCATGGCCAACGAACTATAGGGTTTTGAATTGTATGCTATATGGGGTCATAATGTATCCTGTCTTAATAACAATCCTATATGTCATTGAAGTCCACTGTTTAAAACTTGTCTGAATTAAAAGGGGTTAGAGAGTAACATAAAGACAATTTTAGAAAATAAAGATGAAGAAACTGACTTCAGTTAATACTTTGAAAATCATGTACTGTGTGACCTCAGCATGTCTAGTTTCAGGAATTGAAAAAAAATGTCACCAGAACACTTTCTTTCTGTCCATTTCTTCAGAATTGGCTCCACTGACAAGGTGTTAAAATGGCTAGGGCATTTCTTTTTTCCATTTTTGATGTTTTAAAAGGACAAAATAGAGTATTTATTCTTCCTCTTCCACTTAGAGAAGTTTCACTGAATCACTTTGGTTTAATTGAACCCGCCTATCCTTGAACCAGAAAAGATGTTTAAGAATGAAATGTTCTCATTGGCCAGACCTGAGCTGTATGTTAAAAAAAAGCCAAACCCACCAACCAACCGACCAACCAATAAATTAACCAACTAAACAAACAAGCAAGCAATGAAACAGCAATTGTCAGCTACACAGTTTAAACAGATTCCATCTCAATTTAGGTTTTAGGAGCAGGGTGACCTTTACTGACGTCTGGGTCATGTCTGTTTAATTTTGCTTCTCCATTTTCTTCATAGGAAGCTTCTGAACTCAAAGAACTCACTTTATCTTTTATCTTGCAGTGAAACCTGCCCTATGTAAGTGCTTAATAAAATTGGAATGAAAAAATGAACAAATTCATAAATAAAAGCAAATGACATTTTCTGGACACACAGATCAAAATGTTCCTATACAGAGAACTAAAAGAACTGGACCAACAGAACAAAAGGTAGGCTTTAAAAATGAGCTTTTCCTTTAGCTAATCATATATAGGTGAGGATAAATCAACAGGTCAAATATGAACCCCAAATCCTGTATCTTTAAAAGGATTTGAGTCAGAAGATTACTGCTATTTCATAGTTGAAGTGCACTAGTTATTCATCTGTAGAATAGGGAAAAACCTAGCTGATAGGATTCTCATAACGATTCAATAAAATATTGCTTATGCAAATGCTAAGCACTGATCTATAACCTCTATGTACATTGGGATCCCCATGACATCCCCAGAAAGAGCTCAGTGCCTGGCACATTGGAGGCACTTGATAAATGGAATCTGAGCACAGGACTACATGGAAAGTTAGCCTGTTCTATGTATGTGTTCTGTGTGTGTGTGTGTGTGCGTGTGGGTGATAAGAAAGATGTCAGTATATGGGGCATAATATAAGGTAGTCAGAATGTATTACTCTTTCAAACATAAATGTTTTATAAATAAGTATATGTCAGATATGTCAGGAATCCATCAGCTTTCATCGTTTTACCACTATTAGTTCTTTCTCATTATATCAAGCAACTAAATTATTTTTTGCTTGTGCTGCGATTTTCTACTATGGATATAAAATAAGACTGACAAAAAATGAGGAATTAAAATTGTAACTTCCTCTCCTCTCTCTCATCTTTTAAGAAAGCTCTATAAGAATTTTCTGTTTCTCATATTACTCCATAATGAGAGAAGTTAGAGAAGTTATGTGCCCTTACATCATTTAGTAACATAAAGGGGGAGTTTTTAATAGCCAGAAAAGTTTGTTGAATCTAATATGATATGATTGCATCTCTACCAGATCAATTTTTAAACTTTCTGTGCTGAATAGTACTCATAATGTCTTCTAAATTAAATCCCATATGGTTATGTAAAACCACTAGAAATCTGAAATTCCAACCATATCAACTTGTTAAACTTTGTAAAACTATAACATAATGTGAATTGAGTTCATTGGCAGTCGATATTTGATTATGATAGCAATATAAACAAATTAACATAAAATGTGTGCCCTGTCATAATTATAGGGAAAATATCCTTTTTTATTAGAATGACTTGCATTTGTATGGCTTATCAACATTAACATAGTATTAACATTTTTTACTATAGGCATAGGGTTGAACTCAATATCTAGGTAATATACATAATAATAATAGAGCCAGATCAAATATCTAATTATTGCCAATTCACAAATATTAACAACATTTTTGAAGCTTTAGTATATGTCTGGGTTTTATTATAAATTTTGAAATAGATTTGGTATGTAAATAATTGTAAAGGTAATTTATATTCATAAAGCAGATCAAACATGTTGAAGGCTTGTAGCACCAATTTAAAATTGTCAATAGGTCAACTCCATTAATAACTTCTAATATTTTAGAGTAAATTCTTATAAAACATTTGCCATATACATGTGCACACACATTTTCTCAAAAATTATTGACTGTGTACTGTGTGTGTTTTATGGGAGGAGTTGGAGAATAGGAAGTTATTAATAGGTGCTATGGAATTGATATCTGAAGTGCAGAGATCATCAAAAACCTGAGAAAGCTGGCACCCAGAACAAGGCTGGAGAGGACCTGTGCCAGTGATCCTTGGTTCCTCTGCTATATGGCAGGGCACATGGTAGCATCTCCTGATTTCTCCCTTCTTTTCCCATGTTTGTGGATGTCAGCTTCTTCCTTCAGTGGCTTTTTCCCTCTATCTCTGCATTCATTCTGTTTATAAAGGAATTCAGTAATATGATTAAGACCCACCCTGAATGAGGTGGATCATTCTTTAACTGAAGTAGTATCATCAAAAAGTCCTATTTACAATGGGTTTATGTGAATAGAAATGGATTCACTTTAAGAACCTTTTTTTTTTTTCTGGGGAACATTTAGCTCCAAACCACCAGCACAGTGAGTAAATTCCCATGGTTTAAGCTAACCCATGCTATTTTTCACAGCAGCCCTGGTAAACTAACACACTCTCTCTATGGTTTTGGGGGAGACATGATTGTCCATATGTGGCTCAGTTTCTTCATCATTAATGTGTATAGCAGTACCTGGCTTAGTAAACATGTACTCCACTATTCTTATTTTTTGGAAGTACATAGGCTGGGAATCAACACTGAATCTCTCACATGGCAGGTGAAAATTCTACACTGAACTACTCTTGCACTCCTCTACTATTGTTTCCACACCTATATCAGAGTGGTGGAAAAAATGTGAAACTATTAAACTTCCCCACTTGGGCGATTCCTGATACTCTCTCAAGCAATAGGAACTCCCAATTGAAGAAGTCAAGCCCTCAATTTCTGGAATGGTGAAGCTAAGCCTGCTTGTAATTATGCCTATCAGTCACCTCCAGGAAGCCTCTTTTGTTACTCATATTTGGTCTCTCTCTTTAAGTCAACTCTACAAATAAACTTACTACCTATTCTCCTATGTGGGGCATGACTCCCAGGTGTAGGTCTCCCTGGCAATGTGGGACATAACTCTCAAGGATGAGCCTGGTCCTGGCATTATGGGATGAAGAAAGCCTTCTTGACCAAAAGGGGAAAAGAAATGGAACAAAATAAAATTTCAGTGGCAAAAAGATTCCAAATAGAGTTAGGAGGTCATTCTGGAGGTTATTATTATGCAAGCTTTAGCTAGAAACTCCAAACTACCACAGTATGCCGAGCCCCAACCACACTATTCTTTAAAACCCTACAGAAATCTTTAAGTTCTATCTTATACTCTATAAAGGTTTCTTTTAATAAGTTTATTTTTTCAGAAACCTATGGTCTTTGGATTGATCCTATGACAGATAGGCCCTGAAACACAGAGATACCAGTTTCTCCAAGAACATCACTCAATAAGTGATAAGGTCAACATCCCTTCCAGCATGAAGAATTTAAAATGGTGATTGCCCAGATATCCCTGAAGATTGAGAGAAAGATCAAATGAGAGGGAAGAGGTGTAACTGAGAAATTAGGATTTAACAAATGACTGTGGCTACTGATTCATTATATATGTGCTGGTTTGAAAGGATGTATGTACCCTTGAAAAGCCATGTTTTGGTCAAAATCCCATTTCATAAAGGCAGAAAAATCCCTATTCAATACTGTATGTAATTAGATCATCTCCCTGGAGATGTAACCCAATCAAGAGTGGTTGTTAAACTGGATTAGGGGAGATGTGTCCCCACTCATTTGAGTAGATCTTGATTAGTTTCTGAAGGAATATAAAGAGGAAATAACCATAGAGAGAGTATGTTAGTTTACCAGGGCTGCTGTGAAAAATAGCATTTTGGAGAATGAGAGAGATTTGGAGAAAGCAGAGAATGCTGCAGCACCACAAAGCAGATAGTCCACGAACCAGCGACCTTTGGAGATGAAGAAGGAAAATGCCTCCTGGGGAGCTTCATGAACTGAAAGCCGGGAGAGAAAGCTAGTAGATGACACCATGTTCGCCATGTGTCTTCTCACTTGAGAGAGAAACCCTGAACTTCATCAGCCTTCTTGAACCAAGGTATGTTTGGTATTCATGGATGCCTTAGATTGGACATTTCTATAGACTTGTTTTCATTGGAACATTTTCTCAGCCTTAGAACTATAAACTAGCAACATATTAAATTCCCCTTTTAAAAAGCCATTCTGTTTCCAGTATATTGCATTTTGGCAGCTAGCAAACTAGAATGATATAGATATTTCTTTTTAGTGTCTAGTGTTTTAGAATAGCCAGAAGAAAATACCTGAATCTGTTGAACTGTAATCCAGTAGCCCTGATCTTTGATAATGATTATATAACTATACAGGAAAAAAAAATCGGTTTCCTGTGTTTACGTGGATCTACTGATGGATATTTTGTTCTGTTTCACTGATATATATGTATCTATCTCTGACCATACTACACTGTCTTAGTTAACCTACCCCTAATGTAAGTTTTAAAACTGGGTAGAGTCCAATACTAGCAGTCAATGAGGGATATGGGATATTTGAGCTTTTCTTTTTTCTGGAGTAATGCAACTGTTCCAAAAATGATCATGATGATGAATGCACAACTATGTGATAATACTGTGAACCACTGATTGTGGATGGATTGTGTGTGAACATATCTCAATAAAATTACATTTAAAACAAATACCCATCCTGATTCAATCTGACCTCATTTAATAGATCTTAAAGATCCTATTTACATTTATTCCTGCAAAGGGTAGGCTAAGCCTACTTATAATTATGCCTAAGAGTCACCCCCAGAGAACCTCTTTTGTTATTCAGATGTGACCTCTCTCTCTAAACCAACTTGGCAGGTGACCTCACTTCCCACCGCCTTATGTGGGACATGACTCCTAAGGGTGTAAATCTCCCTGGCAACATGGGGCAGAAATCCTAAGATGAGCCAGGACTTGGCATCAAGGGATTGAGAAAGACTTTTTGACCAAGTTCCAGTGGCTGAGAATTTCAAACAAAGTTGAGAGGCTATCCTGAAAGTTATTCTCAGGCATTATATAGATATCCCTTTTTAGTTTATGTTGTATTGGAGTGGCTGTAGAGAAGTTCCTGAAATTGTCGAGCTGTGTTCCAGTAGACCTGATTCTTGAGGACAATTGTATAATGATACTGCTATTACAAAGTGACCGTGTGATTGTGAAAACTTTGTGTCTGATGCTCTTTTTTATCCAGGGTATTGACAAATTAAATAAATGGATAAAAAAATAATAAATAATGAGGAAATAAGGGGTAAAATAAATTGGGTAGATTGAAATACTAGTGGTCAATGACAGGGAAGAGTAAGGGCTATGTGATGTATGAGTTTTTCATTTTTCATTTCATTTCTTTTTCTGGAGTGATGCAAATGCTCTAAAATGATCATGGTGATGAATACACAACCATGTGACGATATTGTGAGTCATTGATTTTACACAATGTATTGACCATATGTGTGTGAAGATGTCAATAAAAATATTTAAAAAACAAAACAAACCAAACCAAAGATCCTATTCACACATGAGTTCACACCTTAACTAATACTATTTTTGAAGGTTCCATTTACAGTTGGGCTTCCACAAGAATTCAGATTATGACTTGAACATGTCTTCTGTGGGATATATGATTCGATTCCCAAAAGCAAAAGTGTGGTAGCACTCTCAATCTGGCTTCTGAGCCTCTCAACTGGATGAAGATAATCCTGAAAAGGAGATAGAAGCAACAACTAAAGAAGAAAATGGAACAACACACAATTAGAGTACCACTTTCAAGAAAGTGGGTGATACCAGTCAAACATTGCCAAGGGGTCAGATATTATGGGGACTGAATGATGTTCATTGCAATTAGCACCATGGAGATCACTTTGTTTCTTTTCTTTTTCCAGTCATAGACAATGCTCTGATCAAATTCTTGTTCATATGCATTACACTCTTGTATTTTTCTAGAATTAGACTCATTGGATTAATGGGTTGGCTTGTTTTAAATTTAACAAATACTTCAAATCACTCTCCAGAAAAGGTGTATATATATACATATATATATTCCTTCCAGGAGTGTTTGAGAGTTTATGTTCTGTCAAACATTTTCAACATTATTAGTCTGTTTGATATCTGAGAGCCTAAAGAGGAAAAAAAATCATGTTTACTTTGTATGCTTTGACTGTTAGAAAGGGAAAAAGTCTTTTTGTATAACAATTGGAAAATTATTATGTTGATGAGCATGAATCTGACAAAAGAGAAAACTGAAAGAAATTTCATAAATGCTTCCTTTTTAGTGGCTAACAAAGCCTCAGTCCTTGATGTTCACTATTATATTTTCAGAGTGGGTAATATTAACTAAAATTAATATTAAAGAATGGTTCCAAACTCCGCTTTCCTTGTTGCATTTTTATTACCTAACAGCAACCTGGAGCATCTGACATTTGTCTTGTAGCCAAATACATATTCATTGAGCAGGCTGTCTGATGATAATTGATGATGATGATGATGATGATGATAATGATGAGGATGATAAGGATGACAATGACAATAGCACTCATATTCCTTGATGAGCTGTCTCTTTCTGGTTAGGTGCTTTTCACTCATTGTTCAAGAAAATGTTATTCCAATGATTTTCTTTATGAAACTGCAGTTAGAGTAGGAATGTCACCTATATTTCAGCATAGTAGTACTTGATGAGACCAAAAGTGAGTAAGTACAAAGGTGGAGTTTAAGGTAGGAAATAGAAGAAATATGATATTTGTTCCTTTGTGGTGTGATGTGTGTATGTGTGTGAAACTCTTCTGCCATCTTTCTGTGGCTTTGCCTAGCTTTCTGTAATTCAATCAATGTATGCTCTGATTCTTCAGGATTTTCTTTAAATTGCTAATTTTGTTTAAGTACTGCATCTCCTAAAGAATACTCCAGCATACATTACTTACTGTAAAATACTTCTCTCACATTTCATGACTTGTTCTAACTAGCTCTGTTATTTGGTCTACATGTTCTTTATAATCAGAGATAATCCATGGATAAGGGCCTTTATATATGTATATATATGGTTGTGGTCAATGAAGATAAGGAAGATTAGGAAGTTTGCCTCTGAAATAACAGAGCAGATTGTACATGCTTGAGTGACAATGGGTATTTTCCTTCATAAGATGCAATGTAAAGTATAGCAAATTAATATTTTCGGCAGCACATGTTTTAATGACTATGGAGACATGTGGTAGGTAATAAGGGGAATCTCACTGGCTTGTTGACATCAACATTATTTCACTAGAAAAATCCAACTATGATAAAACTTTAATAATATATTTAGGGTGATGGCAAACTAATGCAAAGATAAACAAGCAGAAATTAAATCTAGCAGCCTAAACTTGACAAAATACTTCAAAATATCTAATTTTGATATTTTGACTTTTATAAAACAACTATCAGTTGTATGAATGCTTTCTGCTTAAAAACACATTTAAAATAAACTTTTTAATGAGATAACTCATGTTGTCTATGCATTTTATTACATTATTAATTTAAAAAGTTCAACTTCCTAATATAATATGCACCACAATAACTTTCAGACAAAAAAGGAGAGCTTAAAATATATAACAGTCCTTGATTATCCAAAACTTAGATTATATAATAACATTAATAAGTTGATAGATAATATAGTTGAAGAACTCTGACATGAGTGGTAAAGAAACTCTTTGAGAAGGTGCTTTTACATGCAAGCATTTGTAGGTTTCCATGTCTTTTAAGTTTTGCTTCACTGTTGGGTTGCTTTGTATTTCAAGAGGATGGCTTTATCCCAAATTGAATACATTAGAATCTGTATTGCAGAACACTTTTATTTGCAAGTAATAAAACGCTAAACTAACATGAGTGAAAATGAAAAGGAAGCAGTCCAAGAGTTAGCGCTAATGAGTTAAGCTTGATATAGAGGCTCAAATAGTATCTTTAAAACTTGGTCTCTTTAAAAATTTTAGCTTTGTCCTTCTCTCTACAGTGGCTTTATCTTGTTGCAGTCTCTCTAATAGAATGGATTCAAGCAGTAAGTCTGCTACCTATGTTCTATCAATTGAACAACACCAGCTAAAGAGAATATTTCTTTCCAACTAGTTCCCAATAAAATTCCCAGGGCTGGCTTTCAGTGGCTTGGCTTCAATCACATATAATGTTCCAAAATAAATTAGTGCAGTTGAGAGGCTATGATGCTCAGACATTCCCAAGCGACTGATCCCATTCAAACCAAATGGACAAAAGCATTTGAATTCTGAAATATCTCAAAAACAAGTACATTTTAGCTAGTTCTAGCTGATCCACAAACAAGGAATGCTGAAACTGCTGAACTTTTTTTTTTTTTTTCACAAAACCAGCAACATTTTCTTTTTCTTCTCTTGAGACACAACTGACTCATTAGCTTCAGAAAGCACATTCATATTTACTTGTAATTTAATGTGAACCTGTCCTGGTCAACCATTATTAAAGTCAAAGTGATTAAGGAGCTGAGCACTAATTGCCTGCAATGTCTCCTGTCTCTGGGGTGGATAGAGGTGGCAGAGGGAAATGCTCACAATTAACCAAAAAAATAGATACTGTAGGTATGTGGCCAGTAAGGTAGAACCTGATCCAAGTTAAGTCTCTTATTTGGAAGAAAATAGACTAGATATTATTAAATATATAGAATTAATGGAGTCAACTTAATGATTGGCTTGTGAGATAAAATAAAAGCACAAGTCGGCAAAAGGCAGATATAAAGGTAATGCACAGCTGTGAAAACCCAAAATTCATCAAAGGGAAAAAAGAACTGTGCAGGTCTTCATCAGTATGAATGGATACCTCTGGAACAGTATTCTTCAGAACTAAATTTCACAAGATGATTATAGTCCCTTGATGAAAAATACAAAAATGATTTGTTGGTAAAATAAGGTATGGAAAAGTCCCCTTGTGAGTGGGGAGAAAAGAGGAAATATTAAACTTCTCCATTTAGAGAATTCCTGATATTCTCACAAGCAATGCGAACAAACAAATCAATAGGCTGAGCCCTTGATCTTGGGGTTCATACCTATGAAACTTATTCACGTAAAAGATAGGCTAAGCCTACTCATCACCCCTAGAGAACCTCTTTTGTTGGTTAGATGTGGCCTCTCTCTCTAAGCCAACCTGGCAGGTGAATGAACTGCCCTCCCACTTACATGGAACATGACTCCCAGGGTTACAAATCTTCCTGGCAATGTAGGACAGAACTCTCATGTTCAGCCAAGACCAGCATCGTGAGATTGAGAAAGCCTTCTTGACCAAAAGGCGGAAGAGAGAAATGCGACAAAATAAAATTTCAGTGGCTGAGAGATTTCAAAGAGTAAAGAGGTTATTCTGGAGGTTATTTTTATGTATTATATAGTTATCTGTTTTTTCATTTATGGTTTATTGGAGTGCCTGGAGGGAAGTGTCTGAAAGTTCTTGAAGATGGCTGTATAACAATGTAATTTTTACAGCATGACTGTTGACTGTAAAAACCTTGTGCTGATGCCCCCTTTATCCAGGATATTGACAGATAAGAAAAAAAAAAAACAAGGTTAATAAATAAATAATAAGGGGGATAAAGGGTAAAATAAATTTTGGATAGCAGTCAATGAGATGGAAGGGTAAGGGGTATGGGATATATAAGTTTTTCTTTTTTCTTTTAATTTCTTTTTCTGAAGTAATGTACGTGTTCCAAAAATGATCACGGTGATGAATCCACAACTATGCGATGATATTGTGAGGCATTGATTGTACACCATATATGGACCGTATGTGTGTGAAGATTTGTCCATAAAAAGGTCTTAAAAGCAGGCTAATGAACTCCCATATTTTAGGCCAAAACACAATGGTCTGAAAAATCTGTGAGTGAAGTTAAAAATGCATCTTGTTCCCAAGGTATTTCTAACCTGGTGATAAGCATTCTGTTTTCCCCAACTCATTGTCTTGCAGCCTGAAAAAGGACTAGTATGGGCCTTTGGTTGGGGCTGGGGTCAGGTAAAGGTTATATTGATAGGGGGGTATTTAGAAGATCTGAGCTGAGCCCGGATATAAGCTAACCTAGTGCTGGTATTAGGTGAATTTTTACAGATCAGGCCACTGGTAGGCAGGATGGCAATTAGACACAGACTGAAGATCTGGGTCTGCCTTCAGTCTAATGATCCAGAGAGTGATTTGAGCAGAGGCATGCATAAATTTTAAGTAAATTGCTGAGGATAATTCTTCCACGTCACTCTGAGCTTACTTACCTGGCTCTATCATTTTGCTAGCCCTTTCTGGTAGTTAATGAAGCCTGATTAATTTAAGAAAGCATAATATTTTTTTAATCAAGGAAACAGATATAAATATGTTTATTTAGTGGTAACTAGAGATCAGGCAGCATTTTTTATTGCATCATTCACATCAGAGTTTTCAATATCCTCTGCACACTTTTAAAAAATTACAACTTTTAATTAGATTCAGGATTCCATCATCTTCAGATTGCCCAAAGAGCTGTTGTAGAAAATTTATCTTTGTAAAACCCACTATGGCACAAGGGGACAGGAATGTATATAAGGATAAAGATTGAGTCACTAATCATTGCATGAAACCATTGAGTTTCTCATGACCACTTATGGTCTTTTGAGCCACAGACTTCTGCTCTTGCTTCAAATCGTACAATTTGTATATGTGTGTATGTGTGTATAAAGCATATATTTTTTTCTGTATATTGCTCCAAGTACTCTAGCTCTTTACAAGAAGAAGATACTTGCTTTTAACTTCCCCATGCCTCATTTTCAAATGCAAGCTGATTGCCAATATCAAGCAAGTGAACTGTTCAGGAAAAGGGAAGAAAAGAAGGACAGGTGTCTGAAGCCTGGAAGAAGGGGAAAGACAAATTTTCCCAGATGAAGGTGTTGGCAGCCTTCTCATCTAAAATACCCCTTTCTACTCACTGGCAAAGACCTATAGGACTCAGACTGGGTCAGAGGATCATGGAGTATGACTGGAGAGAGTGAGCCTAGACATAGGGTGTTCAGCAGGGCTTGCTCTTTCACCAGCATGAACCAAAAGCTGTGTCACTGAACTTTAAAAGGAACATGTACTCAATGATAACCACAGATATCTCCCTAAATGGTTTACTCTTAAGAGTTTTGAAGACCTTTGCACAACCCTATACCAGATAGGGGGGATATCAAACAATGAAAGAGAATTGGCATTGGCAGTTGCTTTGGTTCTTTAAAGCTGCCAGAATGCAATATACTCGAAATGGATTCGCTTTTACGAAGGGGATTTATTAAGTTACAAGTTTATAGTTCTGAGGCTGTGAAAATGTTTCAATTAAGGTATCAACAGGATGATGACTAGATTCTGAAGGAAGCCTGCCTGCATTTAGGACACTTCTGTCAACTGGGAAGGCATGTGGCTCACATCTGCTGGTCCTTGCTCCTTCTGATTACAGTGACTTTCTCTCTCTAAGCATCTGTGGGTCCTTACTTAGCTTCTCCGGGGCAAACTCGGGGTTTCATCTCATAGCTTAGCATTGTGTGGGGTGTTTAAGTCTGCATCTCCAAATGTCTATATTGTCTCCAAAATGTCATTCTCTTATAGGACTCCAGTAAGTGGATTAAGAGCCACCTTGAATGGGTGGGGCCACATCTCCATGGAGACAACCTAATCAAATGGTCTCACCCAACAATAGGTTTGACCTCAAAAGACTGAGTAGAAGAACATGGCTTTTCTGGGGTACATAATGGTTTAAAACCAGCATAGCAATCTAGAACAGTTATTATCAACCAGAAGTGATTTTGACCTCCAAGAGATTTTTGGCAATGTCAGGAGACATTTTAGTTTTTCAGAGCTGTGAGGTCTGTGAGATCCTGAAACTGGCACCTAGTGAGTAGATGCCAGAGATGCTGCTGAACATTCTACAATGAACAGGACAGCCATCCTGACAAAAATTTCCTTGCCCAAAATGTGGATGGAGGCAAAGTTGAAAATGTACCCTTGCAGACAGATTCTAAGGATGCTTTAATTTAAAAGTAAGGAAAATAAAAGTAAGATAAATATTTCATTTCTTTCATACCTAAGATTATAGCTGTAAAGAGATACATGCTAAAATAGATTAAACTCAAGTTTGATTGCTTTACATTTGAGTTAAGATAGTTGTCATTAAAATAAGTCATTTTCCCCAAATACATACAGTTATTTATATCAATCACTTATTTGCTTACAGAATGAAAGTGTTATGAGCCACATAGAGAATTATCTAGTTAATTAAGTATTTGACTTCCTTCGCTTCATATGAAAGAGAGAAATGAGCCCTGACCTGTCCTCCCAGCCTGCTCTCAGCAGCGCAGAACTGACCATGCAGCGCATCTTGATTTGGACAGCTGGATGCTACAATCCCAAAGAGGGCACCCCATGTATACAGCAGATCACCACGCAACAGCTCAGTGCTTCCCTACGAAAAAGCCAAGATGTCACTAGGCAATCAGCATCTTGCAGACTGCTTTCCTAATATCGGACAGGGACAGCTTGGAAAGTCACACACACACACACACACTTAGCGGCCATGTCCTAGCTCTCACCTACACCCCCTCCCTTTTCTGTTGTGTGCAGATGCTTTCATTTCACAGCCCCAGGGAGACGTTAGGTCTAATGAAAAGACTTGACCATACCTTAAACCCAGAAACTGAGAACAAAATAGTCCCAGCTGCTTATCAGGGTGGGAACGCTCAGTGGTAGCGCCTCTTCTCCTGGGGTGTATCAATACTTACCTTTGGAGAAACACAGACGTCTCTCTTCTCATCACAAAGTGGGGTGTGCAGAGCTGCCAACCACCAAGTATGACTCAAGGAGTTGGCCTCCCTGGGAGATCAGCCATGATGGGATCTCCCTCTGCTCTTTTGGACCCTTTATGTTGTGTAAGTAATAAGGTGGTCATTTGCTGAAAATTTCTGTATCCCCAGACACACCATAGAGAAAATCATTCTACAGGGACAATGCAGTATTTTCTCCCTTCAACCTCATTCCTCAGACTTTAAATCCCTTCTATATTGGGTTCTTTCCATGGAGGGAAGCTGTTCCATTCATCACTCAATGGTTAGTTCCATTTTATTTTTTCTTTATCAAAATCATATCGGACGGGCCACGGTGGCTCAGCAGGCAGAGCTCTCACCTGCCATGCCGGGTTTGATTCCCGGTGACTGCCCATGCAAAAAAAAAAAGTATATCAGTATTTTTCCTTTCTAAATCACAAAATGGATGGTGAAACTAATAGAGGTATCAAGGAAAGAAAGAGTTGACAGGAAAGATTTTAGGATAAAATGTTGAAGCATTTTTACGGACATTTTTCTTCTTCCCTTTATCCTGTCATAATGGTAGAAATAGGGAAGATATTTTATGAGGCACACAACTAAGCTATACAACTGCAATGTAAGAAAGTATTGAGCTAAAGTTCTAGACCAATATGATAAATATATGCCTAAATATAAAAATGTAATCTATTCCTCTGTAGAGACACTTGAATGAGAAATGAAAGAAGCCTTGATAGCAGTGCTTAAAATTAAGGTACTGAGATGATTTCTAAAGGTTTGATGCAATAACTTTTAAAAACCATAAATCTACAGGAGTATACATTGCTAAAGTAAATCTTAAAAATAAATTTCATATGTAATATAGAAACAGAGCCATAATAGACAAGAGCAGATACTGTGCACACTCAAAGCCACAATTTACCCCTGTGAAATGAACCAATCCTGCTGACAAATTTCATAAGATTCATGGAATATTTAAGCTATATCTACATCATATGGCCACCATGCAAGGGGAGGGGGGATTTTAATCTATGTGTTTTGAAATATGTACCCATTTGGTTACATTCAGATGACGATTTAAACTCATTTTAAGTTAAGATATTAGCAATCATGTATTGCAACCCTAATGGCATTTTGTAAAACATTCATTATAGACCAACAATTCAGTTTGGAAATTCTGATCCCAGGCCTTAAAAGTAAGAAGATAATAGATGATCCAATGACAAGGTATATGGACAGATGTTGAGCAAATGACCACAATGTTTGATTAATCTACCATTCAGTCCTCTAGCAAGGAGGAGTTCATTGTTCCTTGCCATTGATGCTATTTGAAACCTAAGAAACAGAGTGTGATTCTAAACACCGCCTTATGGAGAAGCACTGCCTCTCTCTTCATAACATAACAATCAGATTCTTGTCACCCCACAACTGTAACTGGTGATGTCCTTTGGATTCAGTTTTCCAAACTGGCTAAGAAATGTAAAATTCTTAACCTTTCTGTTTTTTTTTTTTTACCAACTGTCTGTATAAAAATGGACAAACACAATGCAAATAAAACTGCTGGCTCTGGTCACTTCTGTGGTTGATCACACAGAAATCGCCATATGAAGAGAAATTTTCTCCTATTCATTATAGTTACTTATTTTCATGTCACTCATCCCTCTGAGATGCAAGCACATAAGGCTATGGTTGTGACCTTATATCCCTAGGACCTGACACATAACGAGGGCTCAAAACTGTTAGATGAAGGGTGGGCCATGGTGGCTCAGCAGGCAAGAATGCTCACCTGCCATGCCAGAGGACCCGGGTTCGATTCCCAGTGCCTGCCCATGTTAAAAAAAAACAAAAAAACTGTTAGGTGAAGAAAAGAATGATATATATATATTTTATTTTTACATATTCTTAACTTATAGGCAAAATGCCTTAATAATTGAAGAGACCCACATAATGAAAAATAATAACAAAGCCATCTGCCTTGCCCCTGGAAATTTTATTGCCCAAAGCACCATTTCTGGATGAAAATATTACAATGATGATAAAAGAAAAACAGGCAACCTGAGTTGTCTATCAAAGGGAAGGGCAAAGTCTTTAATAAATTGCTTCTCATGTGAAAGATGGTTAGAGGTAGAATTAAGTGTGTTTCCTACAGCCTGGCAGTGGATGTTCAAGGCAACATAACATTATATATTTTATGTACTGAGAGGCAGGCTTTGCCCCTGGGAACCATCAACTACTGAATTAAATTTAATCACCTGTGTTCATTTATTATGGATCCCCAAAAGCCTTTTTTTCCATGGTTCTGGGCAGCTGTATTGGTTTCCTTTTAGCTTTTTCCTAACTTTTTAACCTTGTGGCTATTTTTCTTCTCTCCAGTATTATTCATTTCTGCTTAAATGTACTATTTTCAATTTTTTTCTGAGAAAATGACTGCAAGCATTTTGAAAAGTGAAAAATACAGGGCAAGGCAGATTTTTTTAATTTAGTGCCTTACATTTTAAAGTGAACAGTAATTTACACAAATATCTCGTATCACCTAAGGATCTCTAATGAACATTCTTGATTGCTAAAAATGCAATTTGCTAAAAGAATGAGTAGTGAAGTGAAAAGAATTTGGAGTGTTTAGATACATTTAGTCAGCAGCTGAACTATGGCTGGTTAACTGTAGGTCTTGATTTTTCATTAACCTTTTGGTAACCAGCACATTCACCATTGTCCTACTCCTTTCTCTTATACAAGAAAGTCACTCTTTTATTGTTCTCCAATAGACTCCATTCAATGAACTAAATAATTTCCAAATCATTCCATTTATCCTTTATTTTCTTTCAGCTCAGTCTAGTTTGACAATTTTCATCATTTTTCCATGCAAAGCAATTCTCTTGCTTCACACAGAGGTAAAAGGGTTTTGTCTTATATCTTAAACATGAACACTAATCATATTAATTATTTCATTCCTTCAATAAAATCCTTATCATTCCCAAAACATAAAAAAGAAGACATACTTTGACCTCCAGAAGGACAAATTATGCCATGACAAAATCCTGTGGTGATTAATATCATTTAATAACCATCTGCCAAAAAAAAATAATAATAAGATACAATCTCAATGGCTTGGGCAGTTGGGCCAGAAAACCATCTTTGAGGAGGTAATTTAGAGTTTGGAACCTAATGAATGGTTTAGCACATTTCATTAATAGGAAAGTGAGCTTTTATTTTAGTGTATTTATGAGTCGGGGGCTATAGAATGTTTTTGGAGTACACAAATGTTAGGGTTTTTTTGATGGAACGACTTGAATTTCACACAAATGGAATACTATGAGAAAAATATGGTGTTACGGAAATGTCTTACATGTTTAGGAAATCTCGAATGTTTTAGGAAATCTTGAAGAGTCTCATATTGCTAAAACTAAAAATGTCCTTTTTACAAGAAACATCTAATAGATAAGAAAGAGCCACTGGAGAAAAATGTAAACAATGAAGGGATATTTTTAAATAACATAATTTTTGCATTGTGCCAATCTAAAAAGAACTTGAGACATCTAGAGACATGATATATCAGGTCTGTATTTCAGAAAAAATAAATCTGATGACTGTATAGAAGATGGAGTAAGAAAATAATTAGAGGAAGCTTGTCTCAATAAATACAGTAGCAGTAGAGAAAATCTTCCTTTTGAATAAACATTTGTATTTAGTTTAGTAGCAGTTCAAGATTATCAGTATTACAGATGAGTTAAATCCACATTTATGGAAGAATTGTGTGGCAAATACGTATATATTAGTTAATTATCACATGCATTACAAACCTCATCTTAGATTCAAAACAAGGCAAAATACTTGAGGTCACCACGTGGAACATCAACAAATCAAGACTCTAAGATCTTACGGTATAATTCAACATCTAGAAATACTTTATAAGGATTCATATTTGTAGAAGTATCTATATAATGATATTACCTGTTATCTCTGAGATATGAAGTTAAGGATAGAGATTTATTTTTTCTAGCATTCAAATAATAATGTGGTACATTACAGTTATAAAATTCACAGAAGGAAGAAGAGAGGGAAGAAGAGAGAACAGGTGGGAGAAAGAAAAGAAGAAAGGAAGGAAGGATAAGGAAACAGAGGTTTTTATTGCACAGCAAAAATCCTTTCAGTATGTATGTATTGCACAGCTTCATTTCTATGAATTTTTTGCCATGCAAATAAGTTTAAATAAAAAAGAAGGTAGTGAAAGTGGTGAATTATTTTCTGAGTGGAAAAGGAGATCATGGGAGGAAAAATAATAAACTACAAGAGAAAGATACTCAGATAATAGAAACAATATTTACTTCATAAATATAGAAATTTGCACTTCTGCGAATATTTTGATCACTCTACAATACTTGAGACTGAGTATGAGTTATTGGTCTCTTATTGTTATGTGCTGCAGTTGATCTTTTTGTCACTGTTGTCAATTAATTGCTTCCATTTCCATGGAGAGAATATTTAATAATACAAAAGGCATTTTTGCCAGTAAGTCACTCTTAAGCTCCACATGCACTCACACATGTTAATCTTGCACACTACTCTATATATTACATTTCAGCTATTTATTTTTGTGATCCTCCATTACTGATCTTTCCCTCTTGGGGCATAGTGACATAAAAGTCCAGAGTATGAAGACTTAAAATAAGGAAATGTGAACTTTATCCCAGGAAAAATAAGATTCTGCCCAACAAATCTGCTCACTAATTCTCAAACTAAAACCCTAGCACGGGGAAAAAAAAGAACCTAGCAGAGAGAACTGGAGTTCACACAATATGATACTACTGAATTCAATTTAAAAAAGGGTCCATTCATCTAATCATCCCAACTAATTTTTACAATGAAATTTTGTTGTTTGTTATCCACCAATGGATAAAATTCCATATGTAAAATATATGTTTTTAAATAGTTGAATCAGCTTCTTATGCCAAATTCAATAAACTTAGCTGCTAAATTCACATCCCATTGTTATAAGGGGAAAATAAATGATGACCCAAATTTCAACTATTTTTCTCAGAAGCTTCAAACTGGAAATTAAGGGTAAATTATTCAAGTATTTAGAAACCAAATTGATATTTGGAAAATAAAATTCACATAATGATTTTTCCATCCAGTTTATTTATTCTGAATCCAATAGCCATTAATATGCTTTAAACTCCAGGGAACTGAAGGAACCAATGTGGAGTTACTTTATTATCTTATTTATAGAGACTCTGACTTTAGAAAGAACTGTGATTACTGAAAAAGTGGCTTTACGCCTTCATTGCCTGTTACATAATGCATTTAATGTGGGTCCTTTCTACCTCCTCTAACACAGAAGTGCTGCATACACAGTACAGAACTCAGAAAATTATATGAACTACTTACTTTCATTTCCGTTGATATTTTTTTCAGAAAGAAAACCATCATTCAAATTGTCACAGCAAAACCTTCTGACTATGAGAAACTCTTTCAAGAAGAGATGATCAGTGATTATCAGCAAGAATGAACTGCACAAATTTTAGCTTGTGTTATGATCATAGCTTGCTAAAAGCAGACCTCTGTGAATTAGTCCTTTTCAAAGAAAATAACCTATGGATGGCTCCCTTCCATTTAGTCCTTTGAACATTCTACCTTGTGGTGCCCATCTCAGAAAGGAGTTACAAAGAGCCACAAGGAGCAATGAAAAGAGTAATAAACCAAGAGTTGTGAGACTTGGTTCCTAGTTCTTAGTTTTATGTCCTATGCTGAGTGACCCAATACAAGTTTTTAGCATCTCTGGACCTCGGTCTTCTCATCTGTGACATGAGGGATAGCTATTGGATCATATTATCTACTGTCTGTGTAGTCCTAAATATCCATCTTCATGACCAAATTTGCAAACCTGATGGACAAGGACCATGCAGTTTGACAATGGAATCAATTTTTAAAACACACATGTGCTAGAGATGTATTATGTTACTACCAAGGAGATTTTATTTATTTTATTGTACTCTTAAAATGTGGGCACTGATATAGCCAAAGAATTTGAACAAAACAAGGCTCATAGAGGAGATGTTTAAGTTAGTTATCATGGCATAAAATATATTGGGTTGCTTTCAGCAGTTGATTGCCCCCAGGATGCAACTCCAAGAACTGCAAATTTGGAGGTACTACTTAATAATATAGGTGGTTTTCTAATAAGAAATATATTTGTGTATGTATGTGTGTGTTTTACCAAAAAGTATTTCTGGATATATTTATTTCATTTTAGTTAACTCTGTTTTGCAGAGCTCCAAGTAATTTTCACAATATGGCAAAGTCAGGTTGAATACATTTGATTTTCTCAAAATGTCTATAAGCTATAGCTTGACAGGACTTCTTTAGGCAGATTTAATCTTCCTAAAGCTGAGAACGTGCTCTTCCCTTGGCCAATCTTCTGTCCTCCTTGCTAAGTATAGTCTTTATGTGCCAAGTTGTTAATATTATTTTCCTTTATTTTATGAAAGTATACCATATCCATAAAGTGCAACAATATTAGTTGAATAGTTTGATTAACTTTACAAAGTGTACACACTCATATAACTACCACCCAGATTAAGATTACCAGAAGGCTAGCAACATACCTCATGCCCCCAATGGTAACTGCCTACCCACAGAATGTTTATCACCATTCTGACTTTCACCTTTGTAGACAAATTTTCCTGTTGTGTAGCAGTATCGATTGATATCACCAATATATGCTCTTGTGAATCACTTCTTTCACTCCAAGTTAAATCTGCATGATCTGCTTGTACAAGTAGTAGTAGTTTTCTGTTTCCATTGATGTACAGAACTTCCTTGTTTGACTATCACACAGCTTATTGATTTACTCTATTGGTGATGGGCATTAAAAGTTTTAACCCAATTTGGAGCTGTTTATGAACAATGCTACTATACACATTCTTGTCTGTGTCTTTGGATGCACATACCTGGACAACACATCTGTGACTGATACACACACATAGTCTAGCATGCCCATATATGTATATGAATAGAATTTCCGTTCATGTGTATGGATAGAATGCTAAGTTATATATTTTACTTTAATACCTTGCTGTAAACAAGATTTTAAAAAATGTTTGTAACAATTAGCATTTCCGTTAACAGTATAATTTTTATTAGCTCAACATGCTAGCCAATTTTTGGTCTTGCCAATTTCTTTTCTGAATGTGTGCATGAGTTTTAATTTTAAACCATTCTACTGAGTGCATCTCATGACCCTAGTGGGACTTTAAGTGATATTTCCCTTATGAAGAATGATTTTAAGCAAATTTTCATGTGCTTTTTTGTCATTTGCTTACATTATTTCATTAATTTCCTGTGCTTATTTTCCTATTGTGTTGTTGGTCATTTTCTTATTGCTTTGCCTGGATGTTTTATATACTCTGGGCACAAGTTCTTTCTCAGACATATCACAAATACCTTCCCTTCTCCATCTTGCCTTTTCTTTCTTTTACTGCTCTCTGCTGATGAACAGAAATTCTTAATTTTGATGACATCCACTTTATCAAAAATTTCTTTATGAATAGTACTCTGTTTAAGAAATATTTGCCCACCAATTTCATGAGGATATTCTTCTATATTATCTTCTAGAAGATTTATAGTTTTCACTATTACATTTTAAAGGACTGTAGAAGTCCACTTGCAATCACCATAGCTAAACATTTGCATAAAAGTTCCCTCTGACCTATTTTAGTTTACAAAGACTCTTAAGACTTTGAGTAAAACTGTGAATTCTTTCCCCTAAAAATATACATAGATAAAAGCACTTTTGCATATAATTTAAGGTATTTAAAAATTCTTGAAGCTCCTGCTTAAAATTACCTATCATATAAGAAAAGTGTGGGAAGAGATTTTACCAGCCATTTTCACTATATAATAAAATTATCCAACCTAGACTTAACCCACTGCCTTTATGCTGCGTATCTCTAAATGTAGGAAGAAGAAGCCAAGAATGTGCCATACTGCAAAACCAAGAGGGACAGGAATGATTGGATCATTCAACTAGCCCAAGAAATGACTTTTAGAGAAGAAAGTTGGTAGTCTTGGACAAAATAAAGTAAATTCCTCTAAGCCATTCCAAAGGGTCAGTGATGGTTTCTTGCAGTAGACAAGAGCATGAATTATGACTTTGATAAAATTTACAGGAACTTCATATGTGTTATTGCTATCCAAGAAACCATGGATATTGGTGACAACACCAATTTCTCAGAAAAGCTTGAAGAAAATAAAATTAGGTGATTCCACAAATGTCAGAAATTGGTCCCTACTTGGTAGAGACACATCAAATATGTGATTAATTCCTATTAGTAAATCTCAGCATTTATATGTAGTTCAACAGAGTCAACAGTAGTGCAGAATATTTTGTATCAATTAAACACTTAAAATAACAGTGACAAGAAGCCTTCTCACAAGTTTTAGAAATGCTCACCGCTGTTGAGCATTTGGAACATGCCAAAAATTCTATTTAATGAAAACTTTTATTTATGAGAAATATTTAAGGATTTAAAAATTGAAATGAATATAAGGAATTTTGAAAATATTAATGGTAAGAGAGAAGGTTGTGTTGAAAATCTGAATGGATTTTACAACATAAATTGAGCAAGCTTTAAACAACTCCAAGGCAACGACTCATTTTTATTTATTTTTTATTTTTTAAACAGTACTATCAAGGATGTTTTTAATGAAATAATACAATATATTTAATAGAAAACTCATTTAAGTTAAAAATTCTTACTGATGCCGTCCATCACCATTGCTATAATTAGTCCTTGATATATAGAGTTTTGAGAACTTTTTGGTCATACATATATAGAATGTATATATTCTATCTTAACACAGAAGAAAGTATGGACAAACGGAAAACAACATATGAGCGTTTCATCTCATTAAACCTTTTAAAGCTCAGGTTTTGATAAACTTAAAGGTTTTGGGACAGGGAATGTTTACCTTACTACTCCATGCCATACACTGTCAGATGCAATGGATTAGGTTAAATTGCCCCTGCATTTATGTGTAATTCCACAATATTTCCAATAGAATTAAGTCACCAGGCTGAATCATTCAATACCAGATATTTAGAAGATAGTTAGACTGTAAAAAGAACAAAAGAAATATTCTTGATAATGCAGAAGGAAATAACTTTTGAGCAACTGAAATGATCCAGACTTCTTTAGAACAAGGTCTTAAAATAATTATGAAAGAAAATTGTGGGGATTTAGGGATATGTGTCCACAGAAATGAGGCCTGTGATGATGTGGGAAAGATGAACTCATGTATCAATCAATCAACTCACAAGGAGAAGAGTGTAGCTCAAAGAATAGGACCTCCAGGGACAAATAGGTCGGTGCATAGATAATAGCTTATTCAGTGATTAGTCTCAGGGAACAGTTTTCTTACATGTAAAATCACTGTAAAGAGACCTACACTGCAGAGCTGTTTTGTGAACTATGGATATTTAAGTGCACGAAGAAATAATCAATACATGATTGCATTCCTTACTAAAATGAAACTTCATTTTTCAAGGATGTCTTTTGAGGTCATGAAGTGGGGATTGATCCTTGAGATTCCTGACTAAATTTAGAACTCTAGGGAAAAAAATAAAATATGACCAAAGGCCGTTAAAGTCTAGAAAATAAAATCTAATGTCTTTCAACTCAGGCTTGTCCCTTCTCCCTACATGCTGTGTGGGCTAGGGAGCTACAATAGCTTTTTATCCAATTGATGGTCTGCTGAAAGGTAGCAACAGCCTTATTTTCATTGCTTAGTTGACTGGAAAGGGTTGGCATCTGTACAAATTATAATTTTGATATTGTGGCGCCACACTGGAACTGCTTAGCTAATCTCCTTAAATCTCCTTTGCCGGTCAGAGTTGTCCATCCTTATTAGTCAGACCCAGAGCTCAGCGAGGCTGTTGTGAAACTACAGGGGAAAGCCATTCTAAGCCTCCAATTCCCAGTGGACTTTGATTTCAGTTCACCATAGAGAATGTTCTGTTTGAGGTGCAAATGTGCACATGGGTCTCATGAATAATCATCAACAAGAAAGACATTTATTTAGGTGTGAATTCCATCATTAACACTGCTATAAATAATTGGCAAGTAGGAGGAAACATTTTTAACTAGAAGCACATGGGCAAGGATTTTAAGTTTCCTTCTATTTCATTTGGGTGAATTTATTTCTAGGGACATTTATTATCATCTTTGACACCTGATGGCTTTATGAGTGACTTTATTGGAGGTTTTATAGAAGACTTAAAAAGGCACAGATTAACAAACAAACAAGTAATAGTGTCAAGCCAGGCAGCAAGCATCATTGATTGGGCAATGGCAGGGAAGGAAAGTTAGGGAGTATGATTTGTACTTATCAGTCATTCCACATGAAGTGTGCTCTCATGAGAGGCCAGGGAACATGGTGATGTTGGGGAGGGCATGATATTGGGTGGACTTCATAAAAAAAGCACATAGGAAAGTTTATGCCTCTTAAGTGAAATCTTGATTCTGACTCTCACAATAATTTGGTGATGCAGAGGGCACATTTGCTGAAAGCACTAAGATGTATGAATCTTGAGTAGAAGAGCAAACTATTTGAGCACTGTGTGGCATGGCTGCCTGTTGGCACAGTTAGAAATTGATTTTCTGGCTACCCTGCTCTTAATAATTTGAATTTTGATTCAGCAATGAACAGAAATTAGCCCATAAGTAAATGTAGTTTTTGTATTAATATAAAGGTTACCTTTGTTTTAATATAGAATAAACCATTAGATGTTTACATTTTATTTAATGAGCTAAAAATGAAATCAGCCAATGGTCTTGTATATACCCAAGTTTGAATAATCAATCTATTCTTCATTTGCCTGTTTATTTTTACTTGTCTCTTTGAAGTCTAAAAGATTCCCATGTGGTCCACACTCATCTGTTAATCATATATAAAACTGTTTTGGGGTAGGTTCATGGAACATACAATCAACAAAGTAGTTTTCAAAAATCATAAATGTAGAAAGAATAGGAAGGAAATTTAGTATTTTACTGAGTATAAACTTACACGTATATGTAACATACATATTTTCTTGCATATATGCATATAGTTTTAATATTCGATATAACAATATGCAATGGATGTCAGCATCCACATTTTACTAATGAGAAAATAGGCAAAAATGCCAGGAATGCTATGTTTCTACAGCCAAAGAATAGAAAATTGGAGAGATATTTAAAGACCACCCCTAGATACACAGGGGTCAGATGAAGCAAAATAAAATATTTCTCACCCAAGCAGCTAAACTATTTATCTTCTTATAGACTTTTTTTTCATCGCACTTTTAAAGAAACCTTTCAGTTGTCAGAAAATCTTTTTATTATTAGGCATATGATAGAGAGAAAATAATTTGTAAGACCTAGTAATGGCTTCGGGGATGCATTATGTAAGTGCTTCATATTTTATTTTAGATACTATCTAGCTAACAAAAACCATGCGAAATCTACATTCTGATTGAAAACAAGATTTGAACAAAGCTAGAAAATCATTAAAGCTTTGGGGCCTTATCTTCAGAGTTTATAAAGTGATCAATTTTTTTTAAGAACAGAGGCTATAGTTTAATAATTATGCAAAAGATAAATCATCTAGCCACGTAATTAGCTCAAGATTACAATAGCAATAAAGGTACAGTTAAATTTATATTGATATGTGAAATTGTAAAGAATGTTAATACACTTAATAGGCATTTAATAAGATAGCTGCAGCAAGTTAATTGGATATCAATTTACATAGCTCATAAATGTCACTTCTTTTAATAATTAAGCCTGTCTTCTCAAGATATGCTCGTATAGTTTATTATGCATTATTAACATGTATATATGTTTATATATAAATGGATTTTCCACATATCTTTTATCAAACAACATTTCTTTCTTATTAACTCATGCTTGTCAGTTCATGGGCAAAACATGTAATCCATTAGCATTCATGGTCACAATAAAGTCTACTTAATTGTAATTTATTACTGTTTTCTAAGGTTGGCAGAATTCTTCAAAATAAAGTGTAAACACTCCTCCTCGTGACACATTCTTAAATATAAAAAATAGAATTAGAATTATTCCTTTTTCTTCAACTAAGTTATCTCATCTTGTCCTTGCACTTTCCTCCCATTGCTTCTTAAGATGGGAAATTTATCCCAGCAATAACTGCACTTGAATTCTATGAACTTTGAACTGCTGAATAAAGATGAAAACATGAAGCTGGCTTGCTCACAAATAGTTACCCCTTCAATCCCTAGTCTAATATAGAAAAAAAATGAAACATTATTATTAAAACAGACTATGTTCTCATCAGCAACAATCTAATAAAGAAATGGATGCAATACTATTTCATAAACCATACCTTTGGTTCATCAAGATAAGCTAGAGAAAGTACCAAAAGGATCACACACCCTGTATGAGAACACATAGTTAATGTGAACTGAGCAGTAATTAAGCACAGACAAGGTGAAAAATACATGAGCTGGGAACTTGTCAAACCCAGTTTAAAACAAAACATAAATGAAAGAAGGAGAAATAAATTCTATAGAAGAGATCCTTGTGATAGTAGAAGTTTATGAGAATTTGACTTCAATGACACAAGACAAAAATTATTTATGTAAAAGTATAATGAAATTTGAAAAGCAGACCCAAGAGAAAGATGCATTGATTGTAAGATAATATATTTAACAAGTACATCGGAAGCAACAAAGAACAAATTAGACATGGCCAAAAAACAAATTAATGGCATGGGAGAAAAACTTGAAACAAGCACTGCAAATTGATAGAGAAAAAAAAAGACTAATTAGGAAGACTATGATAAATGTGAAGGCCATACAGGAACAAGGCAACCTTTGTTAACATATATATGTCTGAAATTGAAAGCTTAATATACATAACAAATTACTCAAAAATAAAATATAAAAATTTGGTATGAAACGAATAATTGAGTTTATTATTTATTTATATATAATATGTAACGAATAATTGAGTTTATTATTTATTTATATATTTATTTATATATATACCCACATATATATAACAAGACCCACATATATATAACAAGAAAAATGATTCAAATGCTCTACATCAAAACATACTATAGTTCAGCTATGGTAGTTCAAAAACAAGAAAGGTAGGTAGTATTTAGGCATCAAGAAATAAAAATCAGGCAATGTATATATTAAAATGCATGATATTCTAATAATTCATGTTTATTTTCCATTGCTAATGTCCTAAAACTCTCTGTCAAGCATTGCATTCCTTTAATTCCTGGCTATATAGTTTATGTTTGTACATAAAATTGCATTTATTTAATAGTATTCTGCAACTTGGGTTTTTCATTAATTCAAATTAGAATTCTCTTATCAGTCCTTTGGCCAGGAAAATACAGTGAGTAGTCCACTTTAGATCTATTGCTTGGCTGATGCTAAGATGGACATCAAGGGATTTAAAGGCCACCATTCATTGTAAAAATGTCTCCTCAGTCTGCAGTAGATTCACCATTTGACTAACACAACTATCATATATCTTTATAATGGTATAATTTGTAAAAGATGTGATAGAAGAACATTTCCTGTACTTAAGAAAAGTGTTCATTTCCACTAAATTAGATTTTGTTGAACAACCTAAAAAGAAAATACCCAAGGGGGCATTCTTGGATCATTGCTTCAAAAGGTGATCAACTTTTAGGAAATTGTCCTGTATAAAACAAGACGCAGATGCATGATAAACTGATTTATTTTAGCATTGAATTTTAATTTGTGGAGAGTATCAAACAAAATGAATTTTGATGCCACCATTTATTAATTTGTCACCATTTGCAAACAAGGGTATTTTTTTCTAAGTAAAGGTTGAATTTACTTCGGTAAGTCTAAATCCAGTTCCAAGACAACTTTTGTTTTAGTTTTTGTATTAATTTTAATTGAATGTATTTCCAACATTTCAAAATCAGAGTATTATTTATATTTTCCTGCTTTCCCTGAAACCTCAGCCAATCTTGAGATGTTGGTCTCATATTCCTGTATATCAAAAGTCCCAGAGTTGAGTAGCAAGAACTCCTGTAGAGAAGGTGAACAATTTGCCACATAATCAACATGCTTTCTTGCTGAGGCCAAACTTCAACTACATTTGAGATTTTTAAAAATTAACTGACTTCATTTATTAAAACAGTTTTAGATTTTAAAAACACGAGCAGATAATACAGAAAGTCTTGCCCCCTTCCTACCTCCCTTGCCCTACACTCTGCACACAATTTCCCCTATTATTAACATCTTCTATTAGTATGGTATCTTTATTACAATAAATGAACCAAGAGTGATACAGTTTTATTAACTAAAGTCTATAGTTTATATTAAGACTCACCCTTTGGGATGTATAGTTCTATGGGTTTTGACAAATGCATAATACCACCATTCTAGTACCAATCAAAATTGTTTCACTCCTATACGAATGCCCACTCTTCTACCTATTCATCCCTCCCCCAGAACATTTAGAAAGCACTGATCATTTGATGTTTCTATAATTTTTCTTTTTCCATAATACCATGTAGTTGGTTTCTTACAGTATGTAACCTTTTTTTTAATTCTTTAGAGAATTGTGGTTTTATAGCTCGTGCATAAAAAACAGGGTTCCCATATACCACCCTGTTATTAACAACTTGCATTGGTGTGGAACATTTATTACAATTGATAGCACATTTTTATATTTTCAAAATTTTACTACTAACTCTCCATGGTTTAACTTAGAGTTCACTGTTTGTGTAGTGTAGTTCCATGGATTTTTAAATTTTTTATTCTGTTACCATAAATACAATCTAACAGTTCCCCTTTTAATCACATTCAGATATATATTCCAGTGCTGTCCATTATGTTCACAATGCTGGGCCATCACCACTAACCATTACCAAAATGTTTCCATCATTCAAAACAGGAAAACTTACATTTTAAACTTTAACTTCCAATTCCTTATCATTCTTTCTCCTCACAACCCATGTTCTAGATTCTGAATCGAGTTTGCTTATTCCCATGCAACAAATGCATGGGAATAATGACATCTCTCCAGAAAAGATATACAAATGACTAGAAAGCATATGAAAAGATGCTCAACATCTGTGAACATCTTGTGAGCATTTTGTGTCTGGCTTATTTAACTCAACATAATATCTTCAAGATTATCCATGTTGCCCCATGTATCAGGACTCCATTCCTTTTAACAGCTGAATACCATTCCATTGTATGTATATACCACATTTTATTTATCCATTCATTGGTTGGCAGTTACATGGGCTGCTTCCTTCTTTCAGCAATTGTGAAAAATTGTGCTGTGAACATCGGTCTTCAAATACCTGTTTGAGTCTCTGCTTTCAATTCTTTTGGGTATAGCCCTAAGAGTGGGATTGCCAGATCATATGGCAGTTCTATAGTTAGCTTTCTGAAGAACCACCAAACTATGTTTCCACGGTGGCTACAACATTTTTTTCATTGCTACCAGCAATGAATCAGGGTTGCCATTTTTCTTCATCTTCTCTAACACTTGATATTTTCCATTTTTTTAACTGCAGTCATTCTAAAAGGTATAAATGATACTTCATTGGGGTTTCAATTTGCATTTCTCTGATGGCTAATGATGTTGAGCATCTTTTCATATGCTTTCTAGTCATTTGTATATTTTTTTTGGAGAGATGTCTGTTCAAGTTTTTGCCCACTTAAAATTGTTATTGTCTTTTTGTTGTTATATCAAAACACTATGGTACTGGCACAAGGACAGACGTATAGACAAATGGAATTAAATTGAAAGCTCAGAAACAAACAACTTTATATGCAAATCAACTCAAAAATGGATCAAAAACCTAAATATAAGAGCCAGAACTATTGAAGTCCTAGAAGAAAATAAAGGGAAGCATGCTCAAGACCTTGTGATATGCAGTGGTTTTTTATACTTTATACTGAAAGCACAAGCAACCAAAGAAAATATAGGCAAATAGGACTTCATCAAAATTAAAAACTTCTGTTCTTCAAATGGCTTTATCCTGAAAGTAAAACAAAAACCCATACAAAGAAAGGTTTAATATATAGAATATATAAAGAAGTCCTTCGACTGAATACAAATTATATAGCCATTTCTGAATGGCGTTTGGAATATGCTGTTAAGTTTCCTTGTGTCTTTTTGTGGATTGATAGTCAATGTGGTTTAATAGTTGTATAATGTTCCATTATATATATTTAGGTTCCCTACAGTTTCTTTATCCATTCACCTATTCAAGGACATCTTTGTTACTTCTAATTTGGGTCTTTAATGATAAAACTTCTCTAAAAAATTGTTTGCAGGTTTTTGTATGGACAGAAGTTTCAACTCAATTGAATAAATACCTAAGAACAGGATTGCTGGATTGTGCAGTGACACCTTGCTTAGCTTTGTAAGAAACTTCCAAACTGTCCTTCAAAGTGGCTGTGCCAGTTTGCATTCCTACCAGGAAGAAATAGCTCCTGTTGTCCTATATTTTTGTCAGCATTTGTAGTTTCAGTTTATTATCTTTTTTTAATTTTTGCCATTCTGATAAGTATATGGTGGTATTTTATTATTGTTTTAATTTACAATTCCCTAAGGACACATGGTATGGAATATCTTTTCATATGCTAAGTTTCCACATGTTATCCTCTTGGTAAGGTGTCTAGTCAAATCTTTTGCAAACTCAATTTTTTAATTGAGTTGTTTGTTTTCCTCCTGTTGAGTTTTAAGAGTTGTTTGTATATTTTGAACACAAGTCCTTTGCCAAATATGTGCTTTATAAAAATTTTCTCCCAGTCTATTGCTTGCCTTTTTTTTTCTCTTAAGAGATGCTAGTTTTTAACAGCATAATTAAGAGAAAAAAATCAGTATTTCTTATATTTTGTCTGTATCAAGAGATGGAAAATTAAAGTCAGACCAAAGGAGTTTTAGTGTCTTACTGCTAAAACAATATCATAAAATGGGTTGGCTTAACAACAGAAAATTATTGGCTTATAGTTTTCATAATATCTTCTGACTGGTCAGCAATCTTTGGGATTCCTTGGTTTTTCTGTTATATGTAGAAATCCATTGACTTCTAGCTTTTTGCTTCTCCTACAGCTTCTCTTTCTGTGTACAATTCCCTTTGCTTATAAAGATTTCAGTCGTATCGAATTAAAGCCTGCCCTCATTCAGTTTGGGCACACCTTAACCAATGACATCTTCAAAAGTCCTATTTACAAATGGGTTCACAACCTCAGACCAAAGTTTGCATCCTGAGCGTACATTTTATGGGGAACATGGTCTAATTCCCATCAAGAGGGTTTGTGTTTGAAAAGTATGTTAGTTTTTATTAATGTGTAATAAAATACTAAAGTCTTAGCAGCTTTAAACAACATGCATTTATTATCTTATAGATTAAGTAGGTCAAATGTCTGTGATAATTTAGCTGAATCTTTTCAAGTTTCAAAAGGCTGAAACTAAGGTATCACCAAGTTAGGGTCACATCTGAGGCTCAAAGTTTTCTGCCTTTGTCATTCAGGTTACTGGAAGAATTTTTTTTCTCTGAGGTTATTGGATAAGGGTGCATTTGCTTGTTTTCTGGCAGCCCAGGGCCACTTTAGGATCCTAGAAGCTGCCCACAGTACAGTGTCAAGTCCATCGATCATCTAGAACCTAGATCTTTGCTTCTTCAAAACCATTAGGGAAAATGTTCTCATACTTGCTGTATTTCTGACTTCAGACCTTTTGAGGGATTTGCCTGACTAGATTAGGCCCACCCAGAATATTCTTCCTTTTGATTAACTCATATCAACTGAATTTGAGCCATAATTATACATGCAAAGTTCCTTCTCTTTTGGCATCTGGAGTAATCTATGGGTGTGAAATCCATCATATTCATAGTCTTGATCTTGCAAAACTCAAGGGGAGGAGATTGTACAGAGCATGACCACTGAGGTATGGAAATTTGTGGGCCATGTCCTCAAAAAACAGTGAATATATTGGAAGTGAAAAATACACATATACATATTTTTTATGAGCAAACAAAAATTCTCATCTTGGGCATGCATTACCTGTCAATGTCACTGGAATGATCCTGCAGACATTGAGTTAAGCCAGTCGTAGAGCTCCTAATTCTGTCAAATTTGCGTATTTTTGGTTTAGAGGAAGAAAACACACAACTGTTACCTGACAAAGGTGGTGAATTCTGGGTGCTCAAATGACCAATTCCTGAGACACTGGAGTTTCAAAGAGAGAAAGATGTTGATAGATGCAAAATAGATCAGATGGCCTAGCTGCCCAAAATCTGTCTCCCCAAGTTTAAAGGTGTCAAGGTTTTTATGGATTTAAACATGGAGAGATGGAATTGTTACCATTACAGTAGTAAGTATACCCAAGGCAGAGACCTCCTTAGAATAGCCATTTAAATAGTAAGTACAGACAAGTAGGACACTGGGCTAGAATAACCATTAACAATAATAAATATAAGCAAGGATGAGACTAATTCAGTTTCAATGATGTCAGGTATTAACTTTTTCTATAATATATGGAGAAAAAATCTGCATAATGATTCAGCAACCAAAATTATCCCTTACATCTTACTTTCTTGATTAGAATTCTCCCTCTCATTTCATAATACTCTCAATCTTGAGGAATATCTGGGCAATGACTCTTATAATTTATTCATGCTATAGGGGGATATCAACATTATGGGAGGAAGAGATAGAATTTCTTGTTGTTCTTGAAGAGACCATTGTTCTGGGTTTTAGAGCTTATCTGGCTTTGAACAATCCAGAGGCTTTATGTCTCTGAAAAACAAATTTAATAAGTGAAAATTTTATAGACTCCATGGTTTCCAGGAACACTGTTCATTTGGGTTTTTTATATTATGGCACTTTGTAATATCTGTCTGAAACTTGTTTAAGAGTAACCACCAAAGTGACCTTTTGGCTTAATTTGAAATCTCTTTAGCTGTTGAAACTCTATTTTTTTTTCCTCTTTTGGTCAACCAATTCTGTGATGCCAGGGCCAAGTTCATCCCTGAGAGTCATATCCCATATAGTGGGGGAGGTCAGAGTTTGGCTTAGAGAGAGACCACATCTGAATGACAAAAGAGGTTCTCTGAGGATGACCCGCGGGCATTAATTCTATGTAGGCTCAGCTATGCCACTACAAAAATAAGTTTCATAAGGGCAATTATCAAGATGGAGGGCTTGGCTTATTAAATTGGGAGCCCTTATTGCTTAAAAAAAATCAAGAATTCCCCAGGTGGAGGAGTTTATTATTTCAAAAATTTTTTGCCCCAAATATTTTGAAGTGCATCAGGGTATAACATTGACTTGTACAGAATATCAAGATTTTATTCCTTTTTCTAGGTTCCATGTCAAAAAAAAGCTGAATTGTGGTGTTTAAATAAACTGGTCAGAGATGGTAAATTAGATGATATGCTAGAGAAAATTTAAATTTTGGACAAAATAAACATCTCTTCTTTTGGATTCACACAGTGTTAAAGTCCCAAAATACAGATAATATTATCTGTTATCCTATATTCTAATTCATCCCAGTCCTAACCAGATAAACTTCAATCAAATCTTTAATTGAAATCTGATTTTTATTTTTAGTCTCTGTAACAGTTGCTATGTAGAGCAATGCTGACTCTCAGAGCAGTAGAACTCTAATTTTGAGTCTTATGTGTAACACAGATATTTAAAATTCCAGGGAACTACCAGATTATGCAAAGAGAAAAGCATCTCAGAATTCAGAAATCATGTTTAAAGCTCAAAAGTAAACACACAGTGACTGCTGTGAGAGCTTGTAATTTAAGCCTTAATTCTCTTGTAAGCATTTCAAATGAAGCAACTTCCAGAAATAAAAACATTTGACAATTGTTTTATACTTACAAACCATAGGAGAGGTTTTGTCCTGTTTCACCTCTACACACTTAACAGAGTTATGTTAATTAACAGGGAAAACATAATTTATATATTTGTCCTGCCTCTTTTTGAAAAGTTTCCTCTTGTTGCAGATGAAGCTCTGAACTATAGCTGACCACATATATTTTTAGAGAAGCATTAGGGCAAAGCAATGGAACTGACAAGTAAATTTGGCTGATTTCATGATCTGTTGCCTTTTTCTAAGAATAACTAAAACCATGACTAACAACATCATATGATTGTTTAACATCATATAGATATAGTGAAAACATTGGTAAGGTTTTAGTAATTTTTACACAATTTCTATATATATGAATAGCATTTTACTCATACAAATTTGGTTAACAAAAGGATAGAAAATCCACTTTAATAACTGCAATACTTCCCAAACACTTTCTATATAATATATTAAACTATTTTATCACTTCACTTTTGATTGAAAACCAAATCCTTTGCAGCAGTTTTCCTTGAAAATTGAGAAGACATCTTCTTAGATAAAGTCTGATCAGGTCAATGTAAAGATTAACAGGTATACTACTTTGATATAAAATGTTTGTCTTCTAGACAGCATACTAGGATGATTAAGAAAAACTTTTTTGACAATTTCATTAGGAGCAGACTAATAATCCACATTATTTTAATATTTTAGCAGAAAGAAAGCTATAGCTTTGTATGAATATATAGTTTGATGCAAAAGTTTTTTTAATGTATTATTAACAAGCTTATTAAATTTTTGCTCAATATTGACTATGACTGACAGAATTCACTTTTATAAACCTCTCAGAGCTTTCCATATCCATTCAGGGTCTATATAAACAAAATTCACTTTCTCAAACATTTTATAACTTTCCATATCCATTCAAAGTCTATGCAAAGAAAATTCACTTTCTTAAACCTTCTGCAGCTTTCCATATCCATTCAAGGCTTGTAGTCAACAATAACCACAACAAACTAAATTCACTTTCTCAACCCTTCTCAAGCACAAGAAAAATTCACTTTAGAGAATATGCTCATTTTAGTATGGAATATAATGAAAATACTATCAATTCCAGCAATTTTATTTATCCAGACTGCATACAATTGGAAATAAATTTGATAATAAGCTCACAAAGCTCTTCAGACATGCATACTTCCTTCCAATAATAGCATAAATGAAGAGAAGAGACAGAAATACTATAAAATAATGGAAAAAGGAAGAAATTTATGTTTGCATTTGGAACATAGCTAGACATTTATATATTTTACACTTACAACACACAAATAATTAACTTGCAATATACTTAAAATCTATCCAGTCCAATCCAATACTAATTTCAAAGATAAGAAGAGTCCAAATCTGAAATATAATTAGCTTTTTAATAATTAAAGGATTTATATCCAGACAAAAACTCAAATTTTTAACACTATTCCCAAGTGCTAAATAATACCAGGAATATGTTAGTTCACAAGATTAAGTTATAGCTTCTAAAACAAAAACAAGTTCACAGTTCTATTTATCCATATGTTATTTTCTTATGGAAGAGTTTTATAAGTATCATTTCTTTTAAGACGTCTTCTTAAGTCATTATTTATATGCTTTTTAAATTCCTCCAGCATTTTTATTTCTCTATTACTGCTGTCTTATTCTATACCCTGGTACAAATATATTCCAAATAGACTATAAACCCTCTGAAGCTAAGTACTATATCTTCCCTATTCATAACAGCACTTACTAACAAAAGTGTACTGATAGACATTAACAAAGCCTTTACAAATTCAATTTCTTCCATATATTGAGGTAACAAATGGAAAATTAATTAAAAGCCAGGTTCTTTGAAATCCAGGTAATCAAGGTTATAAAATATATATTTACTGAACTTAACTGATTTCTTAAATAGGATATATTTGGAATGTCAGAATATTCTCATTTTATTATATTATATAAATGTAATTTTGAGATTGTACTTATAATACTAGCTTATTTTATCGTTAAGCTTGTATAAATTTAGGGAGAGCATACCCAAGCAGAATAAAATTGTATTTGTTTAACTTAAAAAATCATCATAAAATTCCTTCTACTGGGGTTTTAAAAATCTCTTTGTTTTCATAATATCCTAAAATTACAAACAACCTTAAAACTAAATTGACTATCAAATTCTGGAAAATATACTGCAATTGTTTAATTTGTCATAAGCCTAAAATCCAGGAAAACTTTTCCATATCTCTCAAAGGCCTTCTACTTTTTTTGAAAAAAAAGGACCAAAATTTGGTAATTAGATTTTATTCAGTCACTCCTTTCCTAAGGCTATTCATATTTTAATAATCATCTGATTACTATGGTTACTATTGCAAAGGTAGTATTGAAAAAATAATTTTTAACAAACATGACCTATTCTGCAGCATTTCTTGTATGTCTATCACTTCTAATCTCTAGGTGCAGTAAAAAAGAATTTTAAACCAGACCTCCCTCACCTTTCTGCACCCATCCCTTCCCCCACAACTGCCATGAGTGCTTAGGCCCTGTGGGCAGGAACAGAAAACATAAGGCCTGGCTTGTTGAACTTGGATTTTAAAATTTTAGGTGAGGGCCTTGGAATTTCAGAGTTCCTACATTCTTCCTTTAACTATTTCAAGTTATTAAATCTATATCAATTAAGACTGTGATCTGGACAATTGAAAAAGGTCTTTGCCTTTTCCAGAGCAGGGTGCTGGAAGCTTTTTGTTGCCCTAGTGAAATTCCAGGGGCCATTCCTTTCTAATGTCCAGCTTTGTTTACAGTAATTACAAAACTAAGACTTTGAAATTTGCTGCCCAGAGGGTATTTTTACTCTGAGAATTCAGGAAAATTAATTTATGTATTTATATAAAAAGCACTTATTTATTTTCTAAGCCATTCCAATAGAGCTCTTTAAGAATTTTTATTAATTTGCTATTACCATATGGAAGTATGAGAATATACAGTGTACAGGCAGAAATACAGAAGAAACAGAAATGCTTTTAAGAGGGACAGATAACAGATTGAATATACATTATCATATCCCATTTCTGCTCTCCTGTAGAACAATTTTAGAGCCATTCTCAGGCATTTCCCCCTGATATTACACTATAATCAGGCCAGATTGTGTTTCAGAAAAAATCCTTTTTAACATAGCCCACAACTAAGATCTTTAAAATTTTTCAGTCTAGTCCAAATTTCTCATTTTAAAGAATTTCTGTAATCAGTACTCAACTAGCAACACTTGAGCAATATGAATGCAGTAAGACAGTGTTCTGTATGCTAGCTGCAGGAAGGCAATATATCAGAAATGGAACAGCTTTTAAAAAGTGGAATTTGATAAGTTTCAAGTTTCAGTTCTAAATCTGCAAAAATGTCCCAATTAAAGCAAATCTATAAAAATGTCCAAATTAAGGCATCAACAAGCAGTTTCCTTCACTCAAGAAAGATGATGAAATTCAGGATTTTTCTTTCAACTGGAAAGGCACATGGTGAACATGGTAGCTTTCTCTCCAGGCTTCTTGTTTCATGAAGCAACCCAGGGATGTTTTCTTTCTTCCTCTCCAAAGGTTATGTGGGTTCTCATGATTCTCATTACTCAGAAGCTTTCCCCAAAATTCTTCCTCTTTTAAAGGATTCCAGTAAACTAATCAAGACCCACTTGGAAAAGGTGGAGTCACATCTACATCTAATCAAGTTTAATACCCACAACTGGGTGAGTCTCATCTCCATGGAGATAACCTAATCAAGTTTCCAACCTACAGTACTGAATAGAGATTAAAAGAAAGGCTGCTTTACAAAATGGATCAGGATTAAAACATGGCTTTTCTGGGATACATCACACTTTCAAATAAGCACCAAAACCAACTAACAAGTTTAAAAGCACTTACTGCTTGCTATATATTTAAGTAGCACACCAATTAATAACTAAACAACATAGCAACTAACCATTAAACAGGCGTTAAATGCTTAACACATTTAAAGATAGTTAAACAAGCATTAAACACTAGCTTTACCTAGGTAACACACTGGCTAGCAGTTAAACAACCTTGCTTAATTTCATTGAACACCAAGAAAATGTTGGATTAATACTTATATTTTCAAGAATATACTCAGTAAACAAACTCAGGTCAAGTCCTCAAATCCCATACAGAATGGTACTCAGAAAACAGAGGGTGTAGAGGTCAGAGCAAGGGGGATCATTCTGGAAGCAAGATCCAGGCCTTTAAGCCTGTAAATCCAGGAGTCTCAAAACTTCAAACTGACTTCCTGATCCACTTCTACAATGATGACTCACTCACCCAGTCAGATGCCTAGACTTTGAACTAAAAATTATTTCTTTCTTTGAAACTTCTTAGGGTGCCAAAAGGATGTGGAGTGCTGGCAGAACAGAGAAAAATGTGTTGCTGAGCTTCTAGACTCAAGAATGTTGAGTGCCCACTGAAGGTTTGGTTACTGTGTTACCTGTTTTTCCAGGGTATCCAAACCTTAGGAAGATGGCCTCCTTGCTTCTTGGGACCTTTTGATCCCACCAGAGTCACTAAATTGTTACTCTATAAAGGGGGTGAATTCTCTGCCCAATGACTAAAATGACCAATTCCCTACACACTGGGGTTTCAAAGAGAGAAAGAGTTTATTACTAGGTGTGAAGCAGGAGATCAGATGTCCTAGCAGCCTAAAAATCTGTCTTCCTGAGTTTATGGGGTTCAAGGTTTTATGGATTTAAACAAGGAGAGAAGGAGTTGTCACCATTTCAATTATAAGTATAAATAAATGTGAGACTAGGCTAGAATAACTATTGCAATGGTAGATATAAACAAGGGTGAATAGTTTAGTTTCAGTAATTTTAAGGTATTAACTTTTCCTATAATATAGAAAGAAAAAATATCTATGTAATTATTCAGCAACCACAGTTATAGCTTAAATCTTAATTTCTTGGTTACATCCCCTGACACATGGGTTACTTTTCCCCCCTTATTACCCCTTGTCATTTATTGCATAAACTGTAACACAAATTGCTCGTTTTAATCTGACCCCTTGATCATATCTTCCCATTTAAAGAAAACAATAGCATTACATTATTTAGTTGTTCTAATTTATGATTTTCATTCTATGTATTTTCCTTTAATATTATGTATCCAAACTTCAATAAACCATACATATTTTTTCACAGGATCACAAGGCCTTTTGAGAGCTACACTGAATGAAAAATGTCCCTTTGCTCAAGGGGACAATTCTTCACAATGTTACAGAGCTCCCTTTCTTTCTGACCTGAGTATTGTATCCTCTGCTTTATTTCCCTCATGCATCCTTTATCTTGCATATTGGGCCACAAAATTTTAGTTATATAATTCTGCAGTAATGATACTCTACTGAAAGCTTGATATAAATATACATTTATATCCCAGTAATAACATTCCATCTTTTTTTCCCAAAGGGGAAGATTTGTTTTTCCCAATACCTGTTACTGCATGTAAGGTTGTGGTATTTGTATTTTTTTAGTTAGCCATTCTGTCTTTCTGAGGTTTCCAGGGGTCTTAAGCAGTCAACATTTCAATCAATTGGTAAGGACTGCTGTCTCCTCAGCTCCTGTGACTCCTGGTTGGCTGGGATGTAAGGTAAACGCATTCATTAGGGAAGTTGCCCAGTGATTTCCTGTTGTTTATAATCAACTTGTTTAAGAATAACATTTTAGTGATTTGCAATGATTACCAATTTTGAAGTGATTACCAATCCCCAGAGAAAAACTAGCTCTAATGAAGTTTTTATTTTGCTGTTTTTCCATCAGTATCTGTGTCAATCTAATATTTCATATAAAGATAAAATCTGAGTGCAGAGTCCACCTATACATGGTCTAGTGATATTTAGCATTTAGAATAATATGGACAAATGCCCCAGCAAGCAAGAAGTGAAGAAAAGAGTGGAATAAAAGGAAAAAGCCAAGGTTGATTGGATTCAGATCAATTTTACAATATTCCCAGAAAGAGTAGAAGAAAGAAAATAGTTCAAGCAATTGCAAACCTCAGCACAAGCAGGAACCTTAACAAAAGAGATGCATGTGCCAAATGTTAAAGAAGATGTAAGCTCAGCATATTTAATATTTTCTAAATAATATTTCTGTAATAATATCAATAATATTTTCAGTGAAAAGTGATGTGTTTGAATTGTGCTTATTTAATATTTAGTATTCTGCCTACCTTTCCAGGTCTGTCATATTTCCACACCTCCCAGTATTGCAAACTCTTCTGTATTAAGTGAGCATTCAATCTTTTCAAACAAATCTTTATCGATCACCTATCTATAAAATAATGGGATAATTGGTAGTGCAATGCAATTCTGATATTAAGTACCAGGAATTAGGCCAGGCTAAGAATAAAAGCCCCCATACAACTTCAGATTCTAGATGCGAATGTGGGAGATCCAAGGACCACCCTCATCACTAACCATCTGGCTCCAAATTCAGGAGTTATCATCATGCCCTCAGGTTTAATAAATCACTAGAATGATTCACAGAACTCAGGACAGTGCTATATTTATAACTACAGCTTTATTACAGCAAAAAAAGATACAGATCAAGAACAATAAAAAGAAGGAATGCATAGAGCAAGGTCTGGAAGGGTCTCCTAATCCAAAGCTTCTGTGTCCTCTCCTAGATTTCCCTCCCCGTGGAATCAGGATGCTTTACCCTTCTGGCATTTCAATGGGTATTACCAATTAGGGAAGTACACAAGAGTCAGTGTCTGGAGTTTTTATTGGGGTTTCATTATTTAGGCATAACGGAATCAGTGCACACATGGTGGTTGAAGACAGCCTCAGCCCTCTCCTCTCACTGGATTTTGGGTTGATATGATGAGGCTCATAGTCCCTACCTCCTAATTACATGGCTGGTCTTTCTGTTACAGTCAGGTTCTACCCTAAGACCATCAGTGTGGCTGCCCCAGCTATGTCTTTGGCATACCCTATCAGGTGATGTGGGAGGGGAACACAATGAATGAAAAAGACACTCCTACCAGAAACTTCTAAAGGTGTAGCAGGCATCTTCAGGGAGTAGGTAAAAAGACCAGATCTCCTTTCCAAGACCAAATTCCTTCCTATAAACATGGGGAATAAAAATAAGCATAGATACAATGACTGAATATAAGCATAGATACAATGACTGTCTATGATACATTTTCAAAACTTGAAAACTGAAAATAAACATACAAATATTAAACAATATGAAATTCAAACAAAAGTATATTGCAAGATAAATGGCTTTTTATTTCCTTTCTCACATCATTAAAATATTATTTCATATAAGAAAAAGGAATGAGAGAAAATTTCCATACAAATATGATTAGTGATTCATCTGTCCCAACGTCTGATTCTGAAAGTGATATTTTCAGACACTTTGTGAAAGAACATTGAAGACATTCTTCAGTCCTTGCTACCCAAAATATGGTTCATAAACCAGCAAAATTGACATCACCTGGCAGCTAGTTAGACATGTTGAAGTTTAGATCCTAACCCAGATCTATTGAATCAGAATTGGCATTTTAACTGAACCCCAATGATTTATATGCACATTAAAAGCAATGGACAGGAAACACAAGCCAACTCATCTTATCTTGATTTTAACTAAATTATGAATAGCTTGATTGTTGTATTTTTTATATTCCATCATTGGTGTGGAGCAAATTGCCCAATAATAAATATGTGCTAATAATTCAATGAATAATTACAGACTGATTATGAAATAGCTTAAGGTGATCTGTTCTTTGCACCCATTGATTTTTATTGACCCCATGTATATTTTATGCTTGCATTGCATTTTTGGTATCCACATGGATTCTTCTGTTATTGTGGGAAGTTGGGCTTAGAATTATTAATAAAGAATATAAATAAATAAACTACTATTTCTTTCTCACTATGGCCACTTTGTCAGTCTGATTCATGGATCCTTGATTTCTAACCAATCTTGGACAACTAAAACAACAATTATTCTCATCCATTTCATCAACGTCACATCCCAGAGAAAAAAGCCAGGGCAAATTCAGTATAAAGTGTCATTGTATTAGTGAGTAAACTGCCAGATTGCAATATACCAAAACTGGAGTGGCTTTCAAAAAGGGAAATTTAGTAAGTTACACGTTTGCAGTTCTAAGCCTATAAAAATGACCAAACTAAGGCATCCAGGGAGAGATATCTAAATTCAAGGAAGGCCAATGGGTCAGGAACACCTCTGTCAGCTGGGAAGTCATGTGGCTGGCATTTGCTGGTTCCTTGCTCCTGGGCTCTGTTGCTTTCAGCCTCTGTTCCTGTAGGGGCTCCTCACTTTGCTTTTCCAGGGCTGGCTTTCATCTGTTGGCTTCCTTTGGCTCTCTCCAGGTTCTGGCTTACTTACCATAACTTGGCAAAGTCTGCAGCTCTCCAATGTCTCCAAATATCCCTGTCTCTGGTCTGTGAACAAACTGTTTTCCAAGCATTTCTGATGGCTCTGAGGTTTCTGTCATTTCTGGCTCTCTCCAAAATGTTTCCTCTTTTAAAGGATTACAGTAAATTAATCAAACCTATCTGGAATGGGTGGAGTCATATCTCTGTGTAATCAAAAGGTGATGCCCACAATTGGGAGTGTCACATCTCCATGGAGATAATATAATCAAAAGTTACTTCCCTACAGTATTGAATTAGGAGTAAAAGAAACAGCTACCTCCACAAGATTGAGTCAGGATTAAAACATGGCTTTCCTTGGGTACATAATATTTTCAAACTGGCACAGCCATTATATGAGTCCCTACAAATGCCAAAGATAATTATTTGCAGTTTCCTCAAATAAATAATTTAATTTAAGTTCTTTACAATAAATCATTCAATTTGAATGGTTTTATCCTTCATAAAATAGATCAAGCATTTGACCTTTTAACCATCATATGATTTTATATTTAGTCACTTTAATTAAGGAAATTAAATTCATGTAAGGAAAATTTTGAAGGAAAATGGTTTAACTTAATGATGTTCGAATCTCACAGTATCCAGCCTGGGATCAATGAGATTCAACTCTAAAAAATACATTAGCCTATTTCCTGCCAGTTCAATGCCATTACATTTAATATATAATCCCCATACTTTTTCTCATCTTCCCATTTTAATGTCTTGAATAAGAAGTTTTCTGGTAAGTATGGACTTTTCTGTAACTGACATTTTAAGGCTAGTTAAGTATAACCAGGATATTTCTCAAATTATAAATTGTGTCCAGTATTACTAATCATATCTAGTAATAAGAATTCAATCCCATTCTCTGTCTTCCTAAATCAAGGGCAATTTATTTATCAATCTCATTCATTTTAGGCTTCTCAGATCTGTGTTGTGAAAAACAATATCCTAACTCTTTTATCTGAGGACCATTGAATCTCAGAAATAGAAGAAATGTTAGATAAAAATCCATGCTAATACCTTTATTCACATATAAGGAAATTTAGACTTGGAAAGAAAAAAGGGATGGCCTATGCAAACACATATAGTTTGGGGTTAAACTGGGACTAAAAAACACTGCACCACAGATTAATGCGATGCCACTCAAACTACATACATTAATATTTTACTATTAATTATTTGATGGTTGGATTTCACCTGAGGACTTCTCAAGTTTTCCCATTGTTATGTTGTAATCAAGGCTGACTAAAAATAATAGCCAAGAAGGCTTTATGTGATCATCTTAGCCAAATGGTTCAGAGCTAGACAAGTAACACTGAAAGAGAGTGAAGTTTATAATGGCCAAGTGAAAAACAGGAATTTTCACTCCACAAAACATTAAGAAAACTGGACAAGGGTGCCAAAACCAATTCTGAAATTTGACCAAAGGCATACAACAAATTGAGAGGTGTGTTTATCCAAGACACACCACTGAACTTCAAGTTAGAGTGGTGAGGAATCTTTAATTTTAACCAAGTTCCATTGGCAAAGCGGTTCTACCAGAGTAGGCTTTGCTGTGAAAACTGTCAGGTTTGCTTGCCAGAAAGTGATGAGTTGCAGCAGCACACAGTACTTTTTTGATACTTGAAACAGTAGCACTATCTAGGGTAGGTGAAAGGAGACTGCCAATGTCACAGTTACCCTTCGGTTGAAATTCTGATTAGAGTAGGCAAGGAAATGGCAGACTAGCTAGAGATTTACCAGGACAGTCGAAGGAATGAGACTGACATTAGTACAATAAGAGTCAATTTCATAAGGGCCTACATAACTGTTATGATCTGGCTGTGGCCTGGAAACTGCCTCAAGGCAGTAAGCTGGGACAATCATAACACTGACATCATTTGTCTCCCATTTCTCAGGGGTCACTGTCCGTCATTTTCTGATGTTCAGTGCCTTGACAACCACTATTTCACATATTCTGTTTCCATGTCATTGTGTTTTAGGCAAAGATTAAAATCGATTCTGTTACTTCAACATGGCAGGAAGCAAAAGTTTTTCTTGTGTCCTTTTAATGTGAACTTTCATATTTTCAGCACTTCTTTATTTTCTGGGACCACAGGGTTTTCCAGGCTCAGCTTATAGTTTCCTTTCCTCAGCTTTGAATCAACCATTTCTTTCATATGAGATTGTGCATTTAGAAAACCAGATTCTTATAAGTTGTGCTCACTGGCTGTGGGGTGATATTGCCAGTGTAACACTTTTGTTCTTATAAATCATTTGATGCTTTTGCATGGAGGTTTTGTAGATTTTTTTCTTGATGTGTAAAGCTGAATATTTTTATTAACATACGTCCAAAAGTTGATCATTCCTGGTTAATTTTTTTCCAATTACTTAACTATCCTCTCAATATGTTCACTTAGGCCTCCTGTTATCTGGGTAGGTTTTTTGGATTATGGATTTAAATTAAAATTATTTAATTGTTTTGCTTTTCTTCTTTGGGGCCTGAATTAAATGCTATTTTTTCTTTCTGTCTTTCACCTTCTCCACTTCATCTCTGATCTGCTTTACTACCTTCATCTTACTTTTCTTCCAACTAACCTTCTCTTAACCATTTTAATTTTTTTTCAGTTTTTCAGGTTTTCAATTTTTGATCAAAGGTAGGTTCTTATTTCCCCAAATTCATTTTGGAGTAAAATTTGCGTGGGGAATTTTATCAGCTAATATGTGTTATATAAGAAATAACTTATATTGAAGTTATATAAGATATAAGATATAAGAAATCTTTTATTGATTTCCTCTTTTAAATATTGTGTAGAATTAGTTGGGTCCCACCTAATTACTTTGTGTATTTGGAGCACTTTGCAAGTTTTCTAGTGAAATGATGCTCTCCTTTCAATATAGCAAAGACCCCTTTGTTTAGTTGGTATGCTATTTAGAACTAGGGGAGAAGTTATATTTCTCGCATTTCTTTTTGTTCTTTTTCCACTAATATTTTTACTTTGCTTTGTTTAATTTTCACCATCCAATGTCAAATAGCACCTACTCATACCTTTTGTGCCTTTCTATCGCCTCAAATTGCATGTACTTTTAAACCCTGTAACAGGGTCCTGATCTACAAGGAAAATGTCAGCATTTTTGCTTAGGGTTGACAACATCTTTATGGAGCTGTTATACAATACTGTGAGACATTCTATTAGGTCTCCTCTTTTCTCTTCTTGCAGTTTCTTGAACTATCCTTGTACACAAAGAAGGCCTGTGGCAAGAGTATGCCAAATTATTTATTGAGATTTGGTTCTTCATTATTTTTTATATGTACATAATTTAATTTGGGCATTCATGGCCATCAAATTATGCTGAAAGCATGGCTTTTTGCCTAATTTTATGTGTTCTTCATGGTGTTCTATTTCATTTTGGGAGACTATTGGGGGAGGGCATGGGTTTAAGCTGTGCAATTAATGTCTGCTCCCTGGAAGATACCCCATTTATGATATTGATTACTAGAAATTACATTTGATTTTATCAATATTAATACTAGTACTTTTATTACTGTTTCATTTAATAGTGCATTACCATTGTATATATCTTTACTGCTACCAAATTTATTTCAATAAGATTTTCTTATTTGATTTCTAGATTTTCTGAATAACTTTTAATGAGTTCATCATCCATAATATTCATCTAAGTCTTTCTAGAACTTAACATATTTTAGCTGCTGCTACTTATGTTACATGCTGATTTATCATAGCAAAGTTTTTTATTGGCCCTAAAGGTGCATATTCTAACTTTTATATTGACCACCTTTACTAGAAATACTACCACTAAAACTTTCACTCAAATGTCATATTACCTTTGTTTAAAAATATCCCATATTTTTCTCTTCAGGTTTCACCTTTAAATATTGTAAAGTTGTAATTTGTCTTTTTTTTTTTTAGATTGAAGCAAATTTAAGTGATCTCTGATTTGATTTTATTATCTTTCATATTTTATAAATGCTCTATGCTATTTAGGCATTCTTTAGAAAAGAGTACAAGTGATAATATTTATATACCTTATTGGGAAATAATTTATAAATGGCAATCTATCTCTCAGTGATATTTTATGAAGATTCTATGGTTATGTGGAGACCCAGGGCCTAAGCACCCCCTCCATATTGAAAATAAGTTTCTGCACATAGCTGCAGACAATGACCAGGGTAGAAATTAAAGCATCAAATCTCCTTGGAAGTGGGTACCATGTAGAAGAAGGTATAGATGATATTGTAAACACAGCTTAAAACTCCCCACCCCCTTGATCACCATTGATAACAAAACTCCAAACCCCAATGTAAATTCTGTTCTTATAGTCTTGTCCTAAACCCTTATAAGCCCTTGCACTCAACCTGTCCCCTTTGTGGAGCATTAACTTCCACTTTCCATGGCCAATGGCACCATGGACTATCTACCTCTGGTCCTAAACCCTAATTCAATGTCTAACTTTAGGTCTGACATATCCTTTGGTCTTTGGGCTACCCTCCAAGAGGTGGGTTGAAACAGTTCAGTAGTGTCTTGGTTATAAGCATAAATACAACCTGACCCTACCTTCAAAGGTTGAAAGTAGTAATGTAAACAATGACCTAGTCAATGCAACAGAAAATCACCTCCTTCATAAGGTCTGTTGAAGCCCAAGCACCTAATTTTGACACTTTACAAATCTGTTTAAGTAGATAACATAGAGCCTTTCACAGTGGTGAAAACTGAAGAAAAGCCAATATTAACAGACCACAAAGAAAACTCCAGGCTAAAGGAAAAGCAACAGCAAAATGCAAGAATAATATGATTCACATAAAGAAAACAATCTTGAGTCATCTCAATATCAGATGGTTACTGTCCAATTGTACAGGACCATGGAGTTCATGGAAAGAAGTTTAGATTTCACTTTTTTGATAGTCAGTAATTTTAAAGAGATATAGATTTGCTTTTATATTTTAGGAGGATCAGCTTGTCACCAGTTTAATGAGGAATTTGTAAGAAATAGAGGCAAGAAAATCAGTTAGGAAGCATTTTATTATTGAACGTCACCTTATAAGCATAAGTAATATTATTTCTCCTAAAATGGACTATGTTTACTTGCTAAATATGTAATGTAAATTGAAGAATAAATTACAATTCAAATACTTTAAAAATATCATGAAAGGATACAACTTCAGAAATGCAATTTCTATATATTAAATGATGATCACTTTGGTAAAACTAATTATAAGCCACCCTCTCAAACTTTAATCTAACTATGGCTTGTTGTTTGAATCCATCATGCCTACTAATATAAACAGAAAGGCAATTAAAATCATAAAATCAGGGAGAGTGACCTTGGAAATGAGGACTGGCTGAAAAAATAATCTTGTTATATGTATTAAAGTCATTTTTATTAGGTAGTATATCTTTATTTTTTTTTAAAGAATAAGCACTTTACTGTCACCACTGAGTTTTAAAAATATTTTATGTAATTTTTAATCTTAAACTTCTTGTACTTGAAATAAAAATATAAAAACAGAAAATTGTTAAACTGTGCTAATATATGGAGATATTCAGGATTTCCAAACAAAAGATGTTCATGTATTTTACATAAAATTATTATACAAGAAATTAGCATGCACAATTGATAACAGTGAGAGGTATTAAATTATGTTCAAATGCATAACCATAAGATGAATAAATCATCCATCACCCATCTGGTTCATGTTTCAAATGGCTCACAATCAATGTGCCCATGTGCCCTTTTAAAGCAAACCAGAAACTCATATATTCTACAAAGGTAGTACACCAGAGAGTTTTAATATCTTAGTTCTGCTTTCACACTGCCTAGCTTTCATCCCTGATTCTGCCAACTGTTATGTGCCTAAAGAAAAGTTACCTAACCCCTCTGTGACCATGTGCTCTAGCCACAAAATGAAAAAAATATATGAACTTAGAAAAGTGAAAAGATTTACATACAACTCTTAGATTAGTACATGATTCATAGATGAGCAATTATTGAATATGAATATTATATTAATGAGGAAAGAGAATGCTTATATACATATAGAATCTTAGAATTGCAGATTTGGAACTAAAAGAATCCCTCCCCCAAACCAGAACCTAGAGTTAGTTTTTGTTTGGGAATTTCCTTCCTTTATTTTTTATTATTATTATTTTTTTTCTTTTCTTCTGTGTTGCCATTCAGGATGGAATCATTCTGTAATCATTAGAATTTCCACAGTTGCCACTTGGTTGCTGTGCCATCTCAGTCAACTTATGCTGAAGAGGTTGATCTTCAATCACTGACTTCAGATCACTGACTCCACCCCCGGCCCAAACCAAAGTTCATTAGGCTAACTTTAACAATGGAGGACACCAGCTTTTCAGAGTATTAGTAGTATCTTGAAGTGGAAATGTTAGGGAAGTATATTTAAAGAGTTTTAAAGTCTGAGCAGAATGACTTTAAGGTGGGTCTTGGAAACTGGGAAAATGATTGGGACTGGGTAGAATTTATTGGTGGGCAAAGTGAGGAGAGATTCTCTAAACAAGAGATTCTCTAAATGGATGAACAAGCTCTCAGTCTTGAAAGCTAAGTTAAACTTATAGATGAATATCTACTTATTGCAATATAATATAGACAAAAGCATGGTAACTTTCCCCTATCCAATCTGAAAAGCAAAAAATGGTAACTATAAAATATATCAGTTTTCATCTTTAATTTTGATGGAACTCATTTTTCTAATTCATTCTTACCACATGCCAGCTATCACATGCTCTTCTGACTCTTTTATCATATTTATGAGTTATTATTGCAATTTCTTTGGAGCGTGAGGCCTCGTGTTCACTATCTTTGGGTCTTTGAGTCATAAGACTCGTGAAGATCTGAGAATGCCTCCTGTTTTGAAGAATTCAGTTCATTATAATTTTTTAAACCCACCTTTACTTTAGTGGGAAAGCCAAAAGGAGTTTGCAGACTCATGTCTACTTTACAACGAAATTATGAATTATTTGCCAGGAAGACGTGTCATCTGATTCATCAACAAAATGTGAAACGATTCTCTTTAGAGAAAACAGATAAGTTAATAATTTGCTTGCCAGGTTCCATTTACATTCTCCCATCTTTGACTTTCTCCCATCTACATAACTTCAGAAGATTAAATTGCATTTTAATTTAGCAAGATGCTGGGATTTGGGGGGTTTTCTAAAATTTGAACTTGGAATGGACATCCTCAATAAAAGATTTAAAAGTTCCACATAAATCCAGGAGGATCTATTTTAATATGGTTGAAATGTTTATAGGGAATTTTCCATTTCTATCTATCTATTTATCTAACTATGTAGCTATTAAAACAACTGATAATGTGTGGGAATGATACTTAGGAGCACATCTAACAGCCAGACACAATTTTAGGTACTTTACACATGTTCTCACTTAACCCTCAAATTATTCTCCAGGGAGGAATTTATTCTACACTTTACAGATGAGAAAACAGAGGCTCAGAGGAACTAAGCAATAACTGTTAAGTTGGGGGGCAGGTTTGATCTAACTTAGCTTTATATCCACTTCTAAAATTTTCTTTTTGTAGTTTTTTTTTTCCTTTGTTTTTTCACATTCCCTCTATTTACTTTTAAATAGAATATTAAATTGGCCTCTTTTTAACCACTTATTCTTGAATCAGAGTGTCAGGGAATTCAATTTGAAAAGCTTTAAAAATTGCATGAGTTTGGGCCTAAGGTCCAAGGTCAAGCATAAATAGTTTATTTCTGTTTAGAATTAAACTTGGCCCCTGAATGATTTTGTTTTTCACTACAGAGCATTACTTACCATAGCCCATGTGTTACTTTGAGCACAAGAGGCAGCTTCAGGTACTACCATGTAGAATTCTTAAAGATGAATGTAGCAGAAATGAAAATCAAATCATTTTTATAGGTTGGTGTTTGAGTTGTTTTTTTTTTTATACTCTGCTGTCTTCTCTTTAACTTTCTCCCATCACTGGTTAAAATATCTGATAGTAATTAAATGCTGGGAGGCTGAATAAAAGGTACATTCAGGAGAAATCAACAGAACCATGATTATCTAGATAATTTGGCCCACTACCCAATATTTTGGGAAAAATTACCCAGCTATTTCCTCAAACATTTATTTAGCAGATTTTCCAAATATTTACATAACTGAATTTAACATATGATTAAAATCCAATGACCTGAGGCAGAGCTATGAAATACAGAGTGAGAACGCGCTGCTGTCAGGTCTTCAAGGACTGTCTGAGACCCTATCCCCTCATTGGTCTTAGTCCCCATGCCAAGGAGTCCTACCTGGGGGGAAGCACACAGTCAGGTCTCTCACAAGAGTCTGGAGCACTTAGACTCAAAACAGTTTAGTAATTTAAAACCAGGTGTTTTAAACTAATTAGATTTTTAATTTTTTTTTTTTTTTGCAATGTCTGCAGCAGAGGAAATTCATCAGAGCTCATTTTGAAAACAAGATAACAATGACTTCTACAGCATTGCCAACTTGCAGAAACTAAAGTCAATATCAGTTCATTAGAAAATTAATGGGACTCTGACTTCACTGTAAATAGAAATCCTGTAATTGAACCACACTGAATGGTCACACTGGGAAAAGCAGATGAAGATATGACAAGAAAATATTAAAAACACTAATGAAACCAAACTTCAGTCAAGTGTTTAATAGGATTACCAGAACCAATGATGGTAACATAAAAGACAGAATATGTTTGGAAGGTTTTAAATACAGTATTTCTGAGCAAGAAATGCATAAATATTTCTTAACAACAAAAAAATAAACATAGTGATATTCTTAGGAGTATATAATAAATGTAGTCTAAGCAAAACCTGTAACAGAATAAGAAGCTTTGAGTTCAGAGCAATTCCTATACAGAAGATGTCTAAATCAGATAGGATTTACCAAAAAAATGTCTCTTTTAAAATACCATGCTAAAATTCCATTAGCTTAAATTTAGCTGTTGTTGTTTAGTGATAGTGCATAGAATACTTCTAGCTGTATGACCTGGGGTAATATTATTTAATCTCCTAGAGCTTGAATTTTTAATGATGATTGTTTTATCATTTAGGGCCCTTTGCAGTGTAAAGAAACCAATTATAAATTAGTTAAGATAAAGGGGATTTCATTGGAAGGATACTGGAAGTTCCCAGGGAAAGAATGGTAAGAATTACAAACAGATTGGAAGACATGGGAAAGTGGCAATTACAGATGCTCTCCATACCAGAAATTGATCCCTAGTCCCAATGAGGAGTGGCCCCTAAAATGATCATTTCAACTATACCATCCCTCTGGCCTCTGGCCAAAGATCTGTTTAGCAACTTTGGCAAGTTATTAAGCCTATTTAGCCATTGCATCTGGAATGTCTGGTCCTTGGTTGTGCAAGGGTATTTAAGCATACTCTGAAGTTCAGTAATTAGAAAATATAGCACTGATCCAGTAGAGAGAGAAACAACTAGTACAGAAAGTACCAAATAGATCCAAACACCCACTTTATGATAAATGTTGCATCTTAAATCAGTGGAAATAGGGATGATAGTTACTGAATGATGTTGCAACAATTATGTAAGCATCTGAAAAAAAAGTAGAGTCTCTATGTTGTACAATGGATGAATTCCATTTTGATCCAATCATTGAAAAAAATCATATGAAAAATAAGAATGTAAAGTTAGTAAATAACAGAAACAGGATATAGTGATATTCCTTTATCTGGTTTATATGGGGAAAGCTACCTTATTATACTTCAATATTGAAAAGACTAAAGAAAACAATAAAGAATACAAGTAATGAAATAAACTTTAACATGGCAAAATCTATGTGGTATATCATAATAACAATAGCAGCACCATAAGCAAAGTCAAGAGGAATATACAAATTCCAAAAATATTTGTGGCTCATTTCACAGTGGGAAATATGTCTGATGAGGTAGAGATCCCAGAAATAGATAAGAAAATAAGGAAAAGACAAACCACCCGAAAGAAAAATAATAGTAACCAATGCCAACAGATGGTTCACAGAATGGAAAATATAAATGGCATACAAACATATGAAAAGATGCTCAACAACTCCAACTGTGTAAAAATGCAACCTAAAATTACTTAAATATTGTTTTTTTTCCATCTACTAGATTGGCAAAGATCCAAGTTTGAAAATGCACTCCGTTGAACCACTGAAGAGAAGGAGAATCAACATTTTCACATATTTCAGGTGGGAGTTTAAATCCATGCAACATGTAAGGACAACAATTTGGCAAAATCTATTCTAGTTTTGATCTATCAATATCACTTCTGCATAGTAACCCACAAATATTGCTATACAATTAAAAGAAATAGATTATACAAAACCATTCATTATTTCATACATAGCAAACATACATTACTTTGTTTACTAGAGAGGTTTGAAAACAGCCTGCATGCCCATCACTAGAAAGCATTTGAATACTTTGTTAAAACTGAATATTGGAGCTGTGCAACGGTGGCTCAGTGGCAGAATTCTCACCTACCATGCCAGAGACCTAGGTTTGATTCCCAGAGCCTGTCCATGTTAAAAACACAGAACAAAACAAGAACAAACAAGCAAAAAACGGAATATCATGCAACTTAAGAATAGACTGAGGAATCCCTCTCCTGAACAGGTATGGAAAGATCATCAAGGTGTATTATCAGGTGAAAACTGATAGAGAAAGATAGAGATCAAAATTCGCAGTGTTATATTTTTGTCTAAGTAAGAAAAAAAAATAAGCAAATATGAACCATTTTATTTTTATAAAGAAACTTTAGAACAATGCAGAATAATAATAATATTCACAGGTTAACTATCCTTCCTAATAAAAGCAAAAACCCTTAGTTACATAAAAAATTACCTTTCATGCTGGAAAAATAAACAATTTGAATTTTACTAAATTATTGTCTTCTCGTAAATACTAGCATCATCAATACTCTACTGGAAGATCATGTCAGGAAGCACATTTTACTTCATTTCATAGTTAGTGCCTAGTGCTGTGTATGAAATAATTTATGGTTCACTTAAAAAATAAAATTATCATGTACTTTTTTCAAACCTGCTAAACTATTTAATTTGTGGAAATAGTTTCTAGTAAACATATCACAATTGTATTTAGAGCATATAGAAATATGGAAAATTGTGCAGATTTTTTTCATTCTCTGGTCATTTAAAAAAATCTTAAATATGCTTTTGATGTTCTAAATCTCCCTCATTGGGGGCTTCATCAGTTAACTCAATAAGCCAAACACTAGTTTAGGAATTTTGGCACACAGGTAATAGCAATTGTCCACATGCCGGTTTCCATTTTTAATCTAAATTTATTTCTCTTGTTTCCAATGTATCTAAAACAAAATATGAGTAATTTTACATTATTCTGTTTAGGATTACCTGTTCCATGCATTATTATAACTATTATAAAGAATAATAATCATGACGATGAGTTGTAAACGATGTTCACACACAGCAGGGAATACCAAGAGCACATTCATATGTAAGATCTTGTTTATGCTTTTAGTACCCAGCACTTCTCTTTGTCTTAAGATGTATGTATTAAAATATCAGTGTTGTGTAATAATGCAAATGAATGTCTAACAATTCAGAACATGGGACAGAACGAATATTAGAGCAATTTCAACAAACTTCATCTTTTCCAGCACAAATCATTTTATATAAAATAGGACTGAGTCCCACAGAGGCTATGTATTTTGCTGTTTAGTAGTTTAGCTCCCTGATTTTTAAATGAGGGTACCTGGATTGGAATCAGTGTAATATGGCCTCTGTTATTTAACCTACTGGATCTCAAACACCAGCCCATTAGAAGAGCTTGATTGGTAAAGGAGGGAAACATAAAATAAGAAGTATTTTATGGTATTTTCTTAAGGTAAAGTTGATGAGGACATTCTGCTATTTGTTCTACAATAATCTTTACCCATTTATTTAAGAGCTGTACACAAATTTTAAGTGTACAATTTGATAGATATGACATGTATACACCATTGAACCGTCACCACAATCAAGATAATGAACAGATCCATCATCCTCAAAAGTTTCCTTGTACACTTTCATAATCCTTTCTTACTAATATTTACAATCAAACTGTTGGATTTCAGAAAAAGAATTCTAACAGCAAAAGGAACTCTTGATGCAGAGTCCCCTCAGCCCCCCTCCTCAGGGTCCTTGGCAGGTCCAAGGACCCAAATATGAACCAATTGTCATACTAGCTAATTGTTTCCTCCAGATAGCGAATGAAGACATCCCAGAGAACTAGAAATACGGTCATCATCTGTTTCTGCTGATAACATCCTCCCCTGCCAGCGTCTCACCCTGCCTGATACATGCACCTGCACATCATAGGAAAATAATGTGCAATAGCCCAGCAACCTATCATATCCTAAGTCAACAAGCCCCTTTGTTAGTGCAGTCTTGTTGCAATTTCTTATTTAAAAGGTGGTTCCCCAAAAGGGAGTGTGAGTCACTTCCGTAACTCCCGCAGACCTTTGTGTCAGTGGCTCCCTTCTGCTGCTTCTCACTTTCCTTTCCCTAATAAATCGGTTAAACTGACTCGCTGTCTCATATGGAATTCTTAATGACTCCATGCTTAATACAAACATCTATTTTATAGTAATGGATTACAGTACTTTGGGGACCTGTTTTTTTTCTTTTTCAGTTTGCTTGGCCAAACCAGAAAATATATTACTTTACTTGATAATTAATTGAGATCTCACCATGCAGGCAGGATTCTAGGCTCGTGGTGTAAAACAAGAGAGAATAAATAAGGCAGCTGCCCTCATTTGGCTTATATTCTAGTAGGAAGAGCCAACCAATAAACATGAGGCAATGGGAAGTGCACTAAAGGAAAACAAAGCAGTGTATATAGACCAATTATACAAGCATGGGCCGTTATCTAGATGTTACACAGTGGAGGCCCTTCTGACCAAATGACATCGAATAAGGACATGAAGGCAATTTGGCACCCACTTCTCTACTGCTCCCCCCCCCTTTTATGTTTTCCTTTGCCATCTCACGGGAACCAGTAACAATCTCTCTGAGTTTCATTCCTCGTCTTTAAAATGAGTCTAGTACTAGTAAAAAGTGCATAAGATTGTACAGAGGAACAAGATGATAAAATTACTAATATTAGCATAATGCTTAGCACATGATGAATATTGGATAAAAATTGGCTTTATTATTATGACCCATGATCCCTAAAAAAGAAATGATACAGCTTGTTTCCAAGGCAGTTCTGATTTCCTCTCACGTTGCCTCCAAATGTTAAAATCTCTAATCAAAACTAAGTATTAGCAAAGAGCCAACTACAGATCTTCCTTGACAAGAGAAGCATAAACAAAAGCTGGTTGATTTCTACATGATTAGACATTATAATTGCAAAGTCATAGTCATAATTTGCATGTTTCTTTACTTATTTTTCATTATATGAAATATCCTCCTGGTGGATTAACTTGTGAATAGCATTGTTTTTATTTGCTCACTCTGAGATGAAAGAGACTTAAAGATCATGAAGGCACCGCAAAGTTGTTGATTTTTTGAAACTGCTAGGAAGGATGCTATATGTCTTTTCCTACAATTCAGTATATTCCACTCAAGAAAAATGAGAGCCATGCAGAAGTAACTTCACATTGATGACCTTCTGACATCTCCCAAAATAAATGACTCTAAACCTCTTTAAGGCATAACTGTTGATAAAATTTTATACATAATCATTTCAATCAACTAGCTTAGAAGTGTTATCAAATAATGCAGAATTTTTAATACTTGAAATAAAGCTCCACCAATTCCATTTTTGCCTTCCCTTTTTTCTTTGTTTCCATTTTACTCTTTCTTTACCCTGAATATTCATTGAGAGTTTGCAGAAACTATCTACTGCTATTTCTTAAGACTCTAACAATGGTTTACCTTGGATTACTACTTCATTTCAACCTCAGCTGAGTTAGCCATTAAATACAATGCTTAATTGTGCTTGTCTCAGTAGGTTAAAGTTTTTAATTCTTAGAAAACAATTGTGCATTCATTTCTTTGGTGTAAGTACTAGGCATTTTATTTTCTCCAGAGCTCCACGGCAGTTTTATTGGATCTGGCCGTTTTAACAATGCAAAGTATTTCTGGAGAGCCCTATATACACACATCCAAGTATTGGAGACTGAAAACCAATTACAAATTTTTGAAAAAGTACTTTGTTGCTTGAAGAAAGGGGTGTTCTGGTTAATTTAATTTTCTGTCTGAGGTTTTGTATAATTTGATCTTTTTTATGATGGGGAAAATTGAACAGCTTCATTCAAACCTTCTAAATTTTCTACCATGAGGCAATAAAGAAAGTGCTCATATTCCCAATGAGAATGTGTTTGTTGTGTATATAAATATGTGTGTAGGTCTATAATATTGTTCTACATCTTGATCACCACTTTCTGCTATAGGAAATGCACGTGTGAATACCATGAAAGTTTAATAATTGCTTCCTATTAAGTTTAGAATACAATGAAACTAAAAAGGAACAAAAAATAAGAACAAACTACACATAGGTATTCAAGAATACTTACGAGAAGGAGGTATCCCTAATAAATAACTAGAGAATACTAATCAACATGACTTGCATAGAAAGTGGAAGGTATACCTTTATATAATGTGTATGTGCTATTATCAAAATAGATATCTATATCTATGTCCCGATAGATATATAGATATTCTACATATACTTGCAGGCACGTTTTTAAATGCACATATAAGATCCATATTCTCAAATGTTTATAGCTCGAGGACAATTTACATGGGTGAGGACAAATGTCTGAGAACTTTAATAGCATGTCCAAGAAGTCATGGGCCAAACACAAAGTATAGATTTTAAATGGGAGGGAAAAAAATGTAAAACACTCAACTTGTGAAAGATAGAAAACTCAGTATTGATTTTATAAAGTCTTCATGAAAATAAAGGTTAATGTGAAGAGGATGTTCTGAGCTTATACTTAATTCTCTGGTGATTGCAACAGGGGAAATACTGTATAGGATAATTAAAACCTAGAAAAGCCTCTAACATGGGTTTCAGGCACTCTGAGATGGTTATTCTACACACAAAGAAAAAATTACACGAAAGTTAACAATGAATGGTTTAGAAACTGTACTGATATTTAGAAATTAGTTGTCTCTAGCTTTTTTCCTTGTGCTAAACAAATAAATTTGAATCTATAATCCTGGTTACAATTCCATCAGCATGGACTTGTGACCTCATTCTTAAAAACTGCTTCTGAGAAGTCAGCTGACAGCTTCTGGAAGCAGTTTACTATCTACTTAGATAGAATGAGTTTTAGTTAAATGCCAACTATGTTCGCAAAAAACCCCTAACTTTCAGCATCAGCACACTAGAATATATTACGTGTTCACACGTAACAGTACAGTGCTTTCCTTCATGGGTGGCAGTTGGTCTTCCAGGCAGAGATTCAGGGATTCAGCCTCCTTCTGTCTGTATCTCAAGGATTGCTTTAGGGCTTCAGAGTTTTCTGCTGCACAGTATGATCTGGACATATGAATAGGGAACAGGAATATGAAGAAGTCACACTTGCTTACACTTCAGCCTGAAAGCAACACAATGAGTCCTAGCCACTGGGTGGAGTTGGGTAAGTAAGAGAGTTGGGGAAAGAGGAGAAGGTTGCAGTCTTCGGTGGAGCAGCTACTTCCCAACAACAATCCTGCTAAGGCAATGAGAGCACAGGTCTTTGCAGAGCGCCTATCTACTCTGACATATTTGTAAGAAACTGTTCTTATTCTTGAGCTGAAAATCTTCATTGCTTAACCACTCAATTAAATATTATATTATTTTTACAACAGAAAACAAACAACCTGATACAACTACAGTAGAGATTTTACTTGAAGATTAAAAGAGAGAACATGAGAAAAGACAACATCAAAGTCTTTAACAGAAAAATGCTGAGCAGAGGTTGTGGGAAGATGGCAGAACTGGGAGCTCCAGGGCTCAATCCTTTGGCCCAAACAACTATTAAACAGGCAGAAACTGTCTGAAACACACTATTTTGAAATTCCAGAAGCAAGAAAAACACTGTACAACATCTAGGGAAGAGTGTGAGGAAGAGACTGATTATATTATGAAGAACAATAGATCACTCTCTCTGCAGTGTAGCTAATGGCACTCATCCTCCACACTCATGGCAGGCCACCATGGGGTCACTCCCTGGGTAGTTCACTAGTGCCAGAAAGGGATATACAAATCCTCTTCCCTAAGACTATCATGGGATAGTCATGGCTGATCACTGGTTATGGTTTTTGATTAGTAACTTTGGATTGCTGGGACCCAATTCTGATGGTAACCATTGTTTCAATGTGCCCCAGACAAAGGTCACATTGGAGATGACTTAGAGATACTACACTTTCTAAAGGCTGCAGGGGACAATTAGTTGAAGCACTGCAGGACAGGCCAAGAAATCTCAGCTTCGGGGAGCCAAGGAAGATGTTCTTGGCACCCTTCCTGATCTCCAATTCAGGGCACATTGAACCCAATCTGTGCCACCTTCTTGGATCCCTGGCCCACTTTTGGCTGGGAAAGACTGACTTGGGAAAGTCCTCTCTGGCATGCCTCTCCTCAGAATTTGTTCTCCAAGCAAAAGCAGCTTAAGACAGCAAAAGGAATGTAAGAAACTATAGAGATGGTAAATCCGGAACAAATATTTGCTGGTTTCAAAATCACCAGAAAGGGAGGTGTGTCTCCTGGGGAACAGAGGGGACAATCAAACTCCTTTAAACAGGGGAACTCCAAAACAAGTAACAAGCAGAAGTCCAGGAAAAGACACAGGCCCCAAAGACAGAAAAAAACCTATACCCTGAATTTACCTCCTTCCTGATAGGAGGGCTAAAGCTCAAAAGGTCTTTCTTATCACCATCTGGTTATGTCAAGAAACAGGCATCTCAGCACCCAGAGTTGACATTTTAAAATGCTAAAATGTACAGTGTGCATAAAAAGAGTAGAAGACAAAGAAATAGAAAATGATGGCCCATCCACAAGAAAAGGATAAAAATCCAGAAAACAATGAAGAAGACCAGAATGTAGACATACTGAAAAATACTTAAAAAAACATGATTTTCAATATGTTCAAGAAGATGAAGGGAAATACAGAGACAGAACTAAAGGGTATCAGGAAAACAATGAATTAATGATAAAGTAGCAGAATAAAAAATTTAAAAAAAAAATCACTGGAACTACAATAAACAAACAGGAATTCCTAAGTTTAATCATGGACTTTAATTAACAATAAAATCATAAAATATGCTATCATCAATTGTAACAGATATTCCACATCAATGTAAGGTGTTAGTCATGAGGTGGTGTATGGGAAGCCTATATTTTATGGTTGTTTGTTTTGTAAACACACAAATTCTCTAATAACAAAAATAAACTTTAAAGAAAAACAATGTGAAACCAGTTCACACCACTAGAATAATATTTTAAATAAAACAGAAAATTACAATTGCTAGAGGGGACGTGAAGAAATGAATCATTCATTCATTGTAAAGTGATGTAGCTGCTGCAGAAGACAGTTTGTCATTTTCTCCGAAGTTAACATATAGAATTATTATATATAGAATTCTGTATTAATTGCAAGTAGAAGCTTGAACAGATATCTGCACTCTGATGTTCATAGTGGAATTTTTCACAATTGCAAAGGATGATAGCAACCCAAATGTCCATTAAGAGAAAAATGAATAAATAAAATATGGTATATACATACTATAGAATATTACACAGCCATGAAAATCAATGAAATCCTGATGCATATGACAACATGGCTGAATCTTTACAATATCATGTTGAATGTAATAAGGCAGACAGAAAAAGACAAATATTATATGCTCTCAGTGATATGAAATAATTAGAATAAGCAAACTCAGAATCAGAGTCTAGAGTAAATTCTACCAGGGGCAGAGTGGAGGTAGGGAATAGAGAGTTAAGGCTTACATATATAGATTGTCTATTTGGGATAACGGAAAAGTTTAGGTAATGATGGTGGTGATGGTAGCAAAACATTATGCACATAATAGCACTGAACAATACATTTGAAAGTAACTAAAGGGGAGATTTTAGGTTATATATATTTTACTAGAATAGAAAATTTTTAAAAATCTATGGATGGGCAGTGCAATGGTAGCTCAGTGGCAGAATTCTCACCAGCCATGCTGGAGACCTGGGTTCGATTCCTGGTGCCTGCCCATGCTAAAAAAAAATGGAAATACACAACAAAGCAAACCCTAAGTCAAACTCTGGACTACAGTTAATCATAAAATTATAAAAATGTGCTTTCATCAATTGTAGCAAATGTACCACACCCATGATAGATATTAATGTTAGGGTGGCATTAGGAACCCTGTATTTTATGCATGACTGTTCTGTAAACACACAACTTCTCTAATAACAATAATAAAATAAAGATAAAATATCATGTGAGCAACTGACATTCACTAACTTGGTACTTCTTACATCTATGAGAAAAATATGATTCAAAGCAAAACGCTTTCTCTGATGTATATGTGCCTGTGCACAGGTGTATGGAATCTTAGTTTTTTATATAAAGCCTACAATGAGGACCCACATAGATGGAGATACAATAGAAAAAGCCTAAAAACAAATAAAAAATGTTATCAGTGTTTGTTTAAGTAATGATATTGTGACCTTTATTTTTCCTTTGAGCTTTTTAGTGTCCTGAAATATCATTTATTATTTTAGAAATTAGGAAAAGTGCATATAAAAGATAATTCTATATTTTTATAGTAATGAAAAATATCTTTCAAGTCATCTATAGTTTTGTCTTTTCCAAGGGTATTAATTTAGTTTGAATCTATGAACACTTTGGCAATTAGACGTGAAGGATTTAAAGTGTGTTTTTTTTTTCATTTTCTTCTGAGTTCAGGAATTTTCTACCACACAATTAAGATGGTGACAACTGGCACCCCTCAGTTGGAGTAATGACACTTTGTTGCTTTATTTTAGAGATGTGCGTAATGCATTACTTTTTCATGTATTTTTTTCACTTTGTATTGATGGAAACTTTGGAAATTAATAAAATTGCTGAAGCAACAAATATTTTCCCTGTGTCATAGTGAAGAGACAAGAATTAAAGAAGAAAACTACTAACAGGTGACCTGAAAGTACAGCTTGAAGGCAATGTCTAGTTGTCTAATTCCTGGAGGTTTCCCATGGGCAAGTGGAAACATTTTTTAAGGAGAATTAATGATTAATATCCCTTTCAGATCTATAGCAATCATCTCTGGATACATTCTATCTGAAAGTTCTAGGTTTGTACAGTACTTATTTTTCCTTTAGCATTCCACCATCAGACTTACAATTTCAAGCACAGAAGAAGCAAATTAATTTGAGTGCTCCTTTTTGTGAAGGCCATGGGCTTTGATTATGTTGTTACTGGAACTGAAGCTGCCAATGACTAGATAATTAATCCTTTCAGACCTAGGAAGAGATTTCATGATTGTCCTTACAGAAAATATCCTCATTTATACGAATTGCCTTTGTGTTCCTTCATGATCACCTAGAATTTCCAAACCTCAGATAGTGATTTTATAAGGGTTTATAAATAATCTCCTTGATCAAATGTATTCCAATATCTAACTTGTCAAACTCTGAAACTGCATACCTATAATTTCATCGTTTAATTCTTTTAATGGGGTGAAATGCCTTCTCATACTGCTGCTATTTAGATATAGAATTTTTAATGAAAAAGTTAAAATATTTCCAGTGTTCTAGAAATTCCAGTGATATATCTAATAGATTCATTATATGTCATGGAAATTGAGAAGCCAAATCTTTAAAAAATTAGAACTATTTTTTCCAAACCAAACAATCTAAAATGGAAAGATCAAGTTAGACTATCAATATCTCAGAATGATGACACTTATTTTGAAAAGTATTCACAATTAGGCTACTTTTTCCACAGGAGGAAGAACTATCTAGGTCGGATAGAAGTCTGCATTGATGGATGAATAGGCCTTTATCCAATCTGTAAATAACTTTAGGTTCCTTACTTCATAAGTTAAGAACATTGAATTCTAACCAGAACACACACACATATGCATAAAAATTGATCCTGTTTTCAAGATTAGGCCCCCAAATTCCTCGGAGTCATTCAGATAGGATCAAGGTAGTTTGCTATAAGCCCAAACCAATCGCTATAGCCAGCAAAGTACAATGTGCCAACTGACCTAGCCTAGCTCATATGGAGATGAAATTCCATCCAGAATATATGAATTGATGGCTGAAGAGGGCAGAATTCCCAAGTGAAAATTGAGACTCTTGATGAAAGAGGGATCAAGGGGGTTAGTGATGTTAACCATAAATATAGACTCTATTTCTCTAGTAACCCATCAGCGCCCCCCCAAAAAAAAAGAAAATCCCCACAAATATTCATCAACATGAATGCCCATTTTATCTCATCAGGGACATGAATTAGGAGATCATCACATCTAGGTTTTAACTCTGAAGTTAATGAAACTTACAAAATCCTCAAGGAAAATATCAGCCTTTGCACTAATTTGAAAGTATTATGCATGTCAGAAAAGCCGCGATTTAATCCTGACTCAATCTTGTAGTAGCAACCATTTCTTTTAATCTTGATTCAATACTGTAGGTGGGGAATTTTTTATTTGTTTATCTCCGTTTAGATGTGGCACACCCAATTGTGGGTGTGACCTTTTGATTAGAGGGAAATGTGACTCCACCAATTTCAGGTGTGTCTTGATTAGTTTATGGGACTCCTTTAAAAGAAGAAATCTTTTGGAGAGAAAGAACAGACACCTCAGAATTGACAGAGCCAACAGAAACTTCAGAGCAGAGCTTACACAGATGCCAACACTTGGAGAACAGAGACGTGGGTGTTTGGAGATGCTTTCAGCCCAGCAATTGTTGCCATGTGATGTTAAACAAGCCAGAACTTGCAGAAAGTTAAGGGAAGCCAGGAGACGAAAGCCACCCCTGGAGAAGCAAATTGAGGAATACCCACAGGAACAGAGACTGAAAGCAATGGAGCCCAGGAACAAAGGACCAGTAAATACCAACCTCATGACTACTCAGCTGACAGAGGTGTTCCTGACCCTTTCTTGAGTAAAGGTAACTTCTTGTTGGTGCCTTAATTTGGACATTTTTGTTGGCTTAGAAAGGAAAATGTGTAGCTTATTAAATTTCCCTTTTTAAAAGCTGTTCCAGTTCTAGTATATCGCATTCCAGCAACTTGCAAACTAACACAGATTTTGGTACTAGAGAAATGAGTTTTGCTGTAGTTTGCAAATACTAAACATGTTGAAACAGCCTTTTAAATGGTTAAAGGGAAGATTTGGAAAGAAGTGTAAGGAGCTTGATAGAGAAAGCCTCAAGTGCTTTGAAGAAACTGTTGGTAGAAATGTGGACTCTAGAGATACCTTTGCTGATGCTTTAGACAGAAATAATGAATGTGTCATTGTAAACTGGAAGGAAGGTGACCCTTGTTTTAAAATGGCAAATAATTTGGCCAAATTGAGTATGGCTGTTGGATCTAAATTAGAATTTAAAAGTGATGATCCAGAAATACATACCTGAGGAAATTTCTAAACTAGATGTTTAAAAGGATGTCTGGCTTCTCCTTGCATAGTTAAATGTGACAGGAAAGAGATAAGTTGCAAATTGAACTCTTGGGTACAAAGAAAACAAAAATTGGTGTTCTGGAAAGTTCTGGGCTTCCAGAAAGTTAGACCCCAGTGAATAGGGTCTCATGTGAGGCTTTAAGCAAACATGAAAGCAGTTAACCATTTCAGAAAAAGCCAGGATTGGCGATCAAGTCATCTGGAGAGGATCTGTGGAAAGTCCTTCTGTCATGATCCTAGAATATTGCACAGAAAATCAACAAGAGTGTCTTGGGATCTGAAGAAACAGAACCACTGCCAGTCTGGACTAAAAGGGACAGAAAAGGGACAAAGTGAAGGAAAAATGTCTTCAGAAGCAGAACCATGGAAACTAAAGTCTGAAGATAGGAAAACTTGACCCAGGACAGCGAACCCATACAAGTACTTATAAACAATGAGTTAGTCCCAAAGGCAGAAGGTGGGCCTTCCATTTCACTATTCAGGAAAATTTGCATTCCAGGTCTTGGAGAGGGTGGAGCACATTCCTTGGGGATTCGGAAGAGCCTCGCTGCCACCACATTGTTCTGGAGGGGTTGAGCATGTGCCCCAGAGATAGCAGACAGTCTAAGTGCTATTCTGATGTTTGGAGAGGGTGGAACTGAGAAAAAGAAGGTCTTCCCAATGTCCCCCAAAGTTGCATTTTGAGACAGCTGGGCCACTGCATAGGCCCTTGGAAAGCGTAGGACTACCACCTTCTAAAACCCTGAGGATAAGTGACTCTTAGACTTTGAAATCTAATGGAGTTTGCCCTACAGGTTTTCAGAACTGTATGGGTCTGATGACTTCCAATTTCTCCCTATGAAAATGGAAACATGTATCCTATGACTGCCTTTATATATTGACAGCAGATAACTTATTCTAAATTTCACAGGTCCAGAGCCAGAGAATTTGGTTAGAACACACCATGCCTATAGCTAACTTTGTAGAGATATTGTACTTGTTTCAATGGTGTATTGTACTTGTATCATGCTGAAATGTTGCAATGCTTTTGTGATCTTTTGATGGAATTAATATATTTATATGTGGAAAAAATGTCTTTTGGGGGGTCCAGAGGATGGAATGTGCCAGTTTGAAATTTTTATGTACCCTGGAAAACCCATGTTTCTGGGAGCAACCATTTCTTTTACTCCTAATTCAACACTATAGATTGAAAACTTTTAATTAGATTATCTCCATATCCAATTGGGTATGACCTTTTGATAAGAGGGAGATGCGACTCTACCCATTCCAGGTGGGTCTTGATTAGTTTATTGGAATCTTTTAAAAGATTCCACTTTGGAAGGAAAGGACAGATGCCTCAGAGCTGACAGAGCAGAAATGACAGAGCTGACAGAAACTACAGACCAGAACTGACACAGATGCCAACACTTGGAGAACTGAGATGAATATTTGGAGATGCTTGGAGCCCAGCACATGTCACCATGAGAGGTTAAGCTAGCCAGAACCTGGAGAGAGCCAAGAAAAGCCAACAGATGAAAACCAGCCTTGGAGAAGCAAAATGAAGAACCTGCACAGAAACAGAGGCTGAAAACAATGGTTTCCAGGAGCAAAGGACTAGCAGATACCAGCCATGTGACTGCACAGCTGATAGAAGAGTTCCTGATCCATTGGCCTTCTTTTCATTTAGGTATCCTTCCCTGGATGACTTAGTCTGGACAATTTTATAGGTTTAGAACTGTAAACTTTTAACTTATTACATTCCACTTTTTAAAAGGCATTCCATTTCAGGTATATTGCATTCTGGCAGCATTTAAGAAATGAATACAACCTTATAGCCATGAGTTTACAAACCAAAAAATGAACACTCAATGCATGAACAAGAATATTTACTATCTCTGTGTGAAAAGAATAGAAACCAACTCTTAAAGTTTGAGCCATAGAATGAGAGGGGTATCCTAAGCCAGGAAATTCACAGAGATTTGATTATATTGATGAAGCCATTAGTATAGACTCCTTAATGAAATAATTGGTTGACTCTTTGAAAGCTGGTGCCCAGAAGAATACAAAAGGCTTTTATGAGACATACGTGATATTCTTCTAACCAACTGCATAAAATTCTTTATCCTTCAGTCTCAACTTCCTTAGTTATATATTAAGACCACAAGCAAACAAACAAAACAAACAAACAAACAAAAAAACATGGTTTCTGGTCCTGGCTCTAACATCATAGAATTATACTTAAAAAAAATTATGTGGAATTCCTATATTTATCTGAAGTGAAAGGTTTAATTAACTTTGATGGTTCTATAGAGACTTGACCTCGTAGGAGGGAATAATGAACCAGGACCTGCAAATAAGAGTGCTATAATGAAGCACAGAGAATTCCTATCTTAAGGGCCATAAAGCATGGTGAAGAACAAGGGTGACCTGTCCGTATAATTCACTTGTAATTCCTCACCTCTCTCTATTTAAAATTACATTTGGTCTGACCCTAAAATGTATGTGTTTTATTTACCTATTTCATAACCATCATCGTTATTTCTTTCAGGGAGAGAAAAGCTAATTTATGCAAGGGAAGTGAATAGTCCTGCTTAGTTGTAAAGACCATCCTATAATTTGAAGACAATGCATCTTATTCTTTCAAACAGACAGGGCTCTTAAACTAGCACCCGGTATGTGCAGTAAAAACATCTGAGATTTAGGATTAAAGGACATAATTTGTGATTCAGCTTCATCATCCTCTGTTCTGAGGCAATCAAGGGGACACTTAGTGTCCATCTCCCAGCACTTACATACCCCAGCCTCTTTTTCTACTACGTGCAGATGTTTCAATACATTTCCATTCTGCCACCCTCGGGAGTCATCAAGTCTATTGAAAAGGTCTGGCTGTACCCTGAACATGAAAACAAGAAGCTCCAGGTGCTTATCAGGGAAGGAACTCTCAGAGACAGGACCCCCACTTCCTGAGTTGGGTAAATGCAACACCCTTGAGGAAACAGAAAGGTCTTTGCTTTTTGAGGCAAAACGGGACATGGGTTGCTGCCATCCATGACCTTGGCCTGAGCATTTGGTTTCCTGTGAAAACCAGCTACTGTGGGATGTCTTCCCCCAGCTCTTTAGTACACTTTGTGCTGTGTATGTGTATTTCACTCACAGAGAGGCTTTGTTGTGCCTGAGCCTGTGTTCCCCTGATGCACTATATAACAACTTGCTCCACAGGCTGGCTAGGTGAGATGCAGCAATTTATCAATCACTTGGAGACATAATTTCTTTGTTTGAATATGAGGATAGTAATTCACTCATTACAGGGCTACGATAGTTAAACAAAATAAAATTTAACCAGTTGTTTGTGCAAAATTAATGTTCATTGGCCTTAGAAACTAAAAAACTAACAGCCACTGGGGCCCTGCAATGGTGACTCAGTGGCAGAATTCTCACCTGCTGTGCCGGAGACCCAGGTTCGATTCCTGGTGCCTGCCCATGCAAAAACAAATTTTTTTAATTAATGTCCATTGACCTTGGTAAGGAACTTCTTTATGCCAGACACCACAAGTTTTCAAATGCCCAGGAGCATAAAGTCTCTCCAGATATTTCTTGTTGAGCAAACAGGCATGGAGGTGGACTTCTAGGGCAATGAGTCAAACTGAAAGTAACAACTAAATCTTTAATCACTTACTGCAACAGTGTAAACAAGAGGCAAAAACTAACACTACATTTTTCCCCCATGAAATGTCACCAGGCACAAGTCAGATGGGAACAGTGCAGGTAGAATTTGTTTGACAGCCTGGGATCCCTGAACTAAAGGTTCACAGCTTTTTACGGACTAGTGGGTAAAAGAGAGGGAATGGACTAGTGGGTCAAAGAAAGGACTAGGAACGTAAATGAACTGAGTCAAAGTGAAGAGAAGTGTCTTAGCCAAAGCCCCAATAGAGAGGTCTCATCAGAGGCACAGTATGCACGAACACGGTTGGAGTCAGGATGGAGGTGTGGTCTGAGTCCTTCCCTGAAATTCCCTGTGGAAAACGCAATGCACTGGCTCTGCAGAGAGTCTAGAGTAGGGAGACAGCCTGGATATTGTCTTTTGTTGACCCTGAAATACCACAGAGAGGATTCTGGAGTCAGACCTCTCATTTGTGAGAGGCCCACCTTATCTTAACCTTCTCTGCTTCTGGGCAGATAAATTGGCCCATGCCTTTTCTCTCCACTGAGACAGCACATTGCTGCCACTGTCCTTCATGAGAACACTACTTGTCTCATTGTCTAAAGAGTCAATTCCCATCTCTGAAGGTTCCCTGTTTTTTTGTTTTGTTTTTTTTTCCATTTTCACTGTGATGCTAAAACCCATGCATAAATGACCAGAATGTTTCTTCCAGCAAGTGAGCTGTTGTACCATTAACTTATGTCTCAAATCAACAATGCTTGTTCCCTGGGTATTATATGGATTCTAGTGAAAGGAGCCCACTTAAACTTATTCTAGAAACTTCTTTCTCTCTCTATGGAGAATAAGACATTCCCTGTAGTTTGTCTGTAGAAGAGTCTCTGTACTGTACCCCACATTGGTGTGTTGTCTCCTCTGTCTTTTCTCTCTGGAAGCCACTGAAACTTCTGCTTCCTAGGCCCCTATGCAAAGCCTTTCTGTGGATAAGCACCTTGAGTTTGGAAAACCCAAGAGAACCCACTCAAGCTCTTTCTACATTCCATGCTGAACTAAAACTCTAAAATGCAACACAAGTATGAGCTATCAATTGAGTTGAGATAAGGTAAGTTTTGTGAAACCAGCTGACCCACAGGTTAACCTATTTTTATCATGCTAAATGATAACATGATAATTCTTGGTTTGGTGCCTTATTTAGAAATTGATGTCATTTTCAATTTTAGTCAGTGAATATTTTAAACATTTTGGAACACTAGCTATAAAAACTGTGTTCTAACTATGCCACAATTATGCACTATGGTTTACTTAGAGAAATTAGTTTATTTCCAAATCACAGAAGCTCATAATGTTTTAAGTTCATAGGAGTTTAAGACATTATAAATAGGCAACTTTGTAAAAGAAAAGATAAAAGAGAACAAAGAGGCAGAGACTTGCCTAAATGCACTTGGGTAATGAAGAAGGGCATAGAGAACCAGAAACACTGTCAGAGTTTTTTACTATACTTTGGGCAGGCAGACTTGCATTGATCATACGTGGCAGCCAAGTTTAATTTTGCTATTTGATGAGGATCCGTGAAATACATATCTCCAACCAGAGTGGTCAATTACTCATTGACAAAAAGACAATTTACCAGAATCAGAAACTGGGTTTCAAAATGAGAAGTCTCCTTCCACAAGTGGATATAATTATTGGAGAGTTCAAATGTCCTTAAATTACGGTTAGTGAAGGAAAAAGAAAGTTAATTCAGTAAGCTGTGATTGTAAAACATTGTATACATTAGTGAAAGAGACTTGTTTAGAAAGAATAACTGTGTACATATGAATCAAGAAAATTTCTGAAAATAAAATAAAATAGCAAGTCCTATGACAGATCAGTTTATTATCAAAAGCAAGGGTTTTGAGGTCCCAAAAGGACTTCTTTCTCTCCCAAATTAGGGATGGACTAAAGAAATGAGAACTTTTAAAATAATATACCTATTCTGTTTGTCCCAAAGATAACTGAGGAGTAGGCAGCAGGAAAGTGCTGGCATAAAGGTGAGTATCTCAGAGAAATATTTCCTAAGAGAGCATCATCTGGAAAATCCCTCCTTCTGGAGAACACCAGAAAATAAGCCCCTTTTAAGGGCCTGCCTCAACAAATTATTCCTATTCCAATGTAAAAAAATAGTACACTTACTTTATGCAACTTTTGGAAGCTATTCTCAAGTATGAAGATAATGGCAACCATGCAAACTCTTATTACCCAGAGAAAGCAATAAGCCATGGTTAGTAATTGAAATGTGTTTTCTGTGTATATGTTGACCTCATAACACGTTCATCTTGCTTTACTCCTCAGGGTTATAGCCTATGCATTTTCTTATCATTAAAAATGTAGGAATATATCACTTTAAGAATGAAACTATTTTGTAATATGGCTTACCAAAAGTAACCTTTCTATTGCACATTTAAGCGGCATTTGATGTTTTCCATTAGAATAATGTTGATATATGTGTGCTTCATTTTGAAAGTTTTTTCATAAACTATTTTTCAATTTGTAGAAGAACAGTGAACGGAAGTGAGGACGGAAAGAATCCACATTTCTTTGAACGTGTGCTATATATGCCAAGATTTTAAATTCTTTATTTTAAATTCTTTATCATTGTCATGGGGCCCCCGATTTATACCCAATTTGTGTCTAATATTGAGATTCAGATGTATGTGTCTGTCAGTCTTCCAGCAGCCAAGCCTTACCCATTAGCCAATTTACAAGAAGGACTGAGGAAGCTACAAGAGGGGAATTCATATTTAGAAGCCACTGGAGGGTAGGGATGATTCCGAATAAAGTTTGTCATTTACTTCTAAAAGTTTTATACTGGCCCAGCCCCAAATCCTATGGAAAGAGAGAGACAGTAAATAAAAAACAAAGTTCTACTTCTTGAAAATTATTCAAGTACCTGAGAAATAGTTTTACTGGCATTAACGTAAAGGGGAGAGAGAAATTTATCCCAGTTTCTGAGCGAACTCCCAGCACTCGCACTTAGGATCTTCAATTCATTGGTGACATACAAGTGGCAGCAGACCCCAGTGGGAAAGGTATACCTTGTGGGAGCCTCAGTCATGGTGTGTTTGTACAGTAGTCTGGAGCCAAAATGGCATCCATGGCAGGAAATGGGTGGTGCCCAATGTATGCAAGGATGCCTAGCAGGAGGGGCAGTATTGCCCCCAGAGTCCAACTGACACTTTGGAGTTAGTAACCAGGTGTTTTAAGTACCAGAGCTGCAGGAATTGCTGGAGAAGAAGAGAGATAGGACCTTACAGGGTGACGGAATTCTGCATCATTGGGACTGAGAAGTGGCACAAACATGTGAGAGAAACCTACAATGTACTAAGCCTCTTAAGCACTTTGGCTACAGTATCAGCTAAGCTGAGAAAGTTAAAGACCTGTCTAAATGACAGGTCTCCTAAAAAGGAGAGGATATATGGAAGTTCACAAGCAAAATAAGTTATACTTTGAGAAAGTTGCATTGAGTAGTTCCATTAATTAAATAGCATGGGCATTACTAGAATAGAAGGAGCTGCCCATGAGTCTAATATACAGACAAATTCCTCTGGTAGATACTAAGATATGTGGTGATGTTAGGTGTCAAACTATAATTCCAGGGATAATGCCACAGGTGGTGAAAGTTAATGACTCTAATTGATGGATTTTCCCAGCCCTTTCAATCTACTGTAGCCTCTTTTGGTTGGCTTATTATCCATAAAGGCAGCAAAAGGCAAAGTAAGCTCCTAAAGCAGTGCTCTGCTTCAATTGCTATCAAGCAATCCTATTCATAAAAGCATTCATTCAGGGAACTGAACATTGATATCTCCTTCCTTGCAGTGATGGAACTAGAACAGATAGCCTATAACAACTGATAATCAATTAATTGCCATTGCCCCTGTCTACATGAGGTCAGCAATACCCAAGAAGTCCTCCAGCTCAGGAATCAAGAAATCTCTTTTATTTCTTACCAAAGTTGACTTTATTAGGATTTACTTATACATGTAATTAATATCCACAAATTCCACCTCTATTATTCCAAGGTAGAGTGAAATAGACCAGTGGTCTTCAAACAATTTTTGTAAAACTATGTATGCTATATGCTCTAGTACATGTTTAGGTTGTTATCTAGAATATGTTAATAAAATTAATAATATATGAAATTGCTTGTGAATTGTATGCCAAATATATAATTTAAATCTTCTTTATCAAAATATTTGAGGGGCTGACTTAGCTAAGTTAACTTATGAGAAATGTCTGCTGCTAAGAATTCCAAACAGCAAATCAGCCATAATTAAGCCAGTTAACTAAATCAGACTTATTTTCTGAAGGAAAAAATAAAATCTCAGAATCTTTTTCTAATTAAAATAAATGAATTAATATAATTCTATATGATAATCATCTCCTTTCTAAAATATAAATCTAAGGAATAGATAGACAGAATACAGAGAATAAGAGATGGAGACATAAACTTACATTGTGTGTGTCTTGTATAAAAGAGGATCCTGACCAATTTATATTTCTTTTAGAATCCTCCCTTGTTAGAGGTTTCAGGGACTCTCACTCAAGGGATCTGCATTTTTGAATAGAATGTTTGTCTGTTTGTTTATTGACATGCAATAGCTTATATCCCAAAGCAAAGCACTATAAATTCAGGATAGGTGAGAGGTTGTCCTTCTTTTGTAAATTAAACAAAAGAAAGAAGAGAAAAGAGACTCAACTGAGTTCTCAAGTCATTCTTTGGGTAGCAAATTTTAGGGAACATTGTATGTGGAAGCTGAGGAACTGGGAAGTGATTTTCTAAAAAACATTCCTTGAAAAGTTTCCATGTATTTTAGAGGCATGTGTGGCCCATCTTGAAGACCAATGAACTAGGTCACATATTGCTTTAATTATTGTGAATGCACATAGTGTTGCATGCATTTTTAAAATTCATTATATTTGTATTAAATTGAGAAAGGGCTTTCATAACTCAAGCAACCCAAACTCCTTGTTCTTGACTTGCCTCACTCAAATGGTTGCAAAAACACAAATCCTCTTTGTATTATTAGGATTCTCTAAATAAACAGAACCAAAAGGAGAAATCTGTAAATATGAGATTTATAAAAGTGTCTCATGCAACCAACCATGGGGACATGAGAATACAAAATCTGTAGGGCAGGCTGCGAGCTAGCAACTCCGAGGAAGCTCCTCAATGATCTCCCAGAAGAGGCTGATAGCTAAAGTAGAAAGAGAGAGAGATTCTCTCTTCAGAACTCTCCTTAAAGGACTTCGAGTAATTAGATTAAGCATAACTCATTGCAGAAGACACTCCCCTAAGATGACTGCAGCTGTAATCAGCCATGGATGCAACAAATGTGCTCATGATTTAAGTCCATGAAATGTCCTCACAGCAATAGGTAGGCCAGTGCTTGCTTGACCAGACAACCAGGCACCATCACCTGACCTAGTTGACACATGAACCTTACCATCACCTCTCTATAATATGCTTTTCCCCCCAAATCTTCCCAGATTCACTGAGTTAATACATTTTATTAAATATACTTCCTACAGTAAAACAGATGTCATTGAGATTAATATTACCCAAGAATTGACTTGTAGATTATAATGTGACTTTTGATCCTTAGGATTATATTATAATATGACTTTTGATTCTTAGGATTATTTGTGCTCTTATTATGCCAGAATCATGTTCTCTACTCCAGTTGTTCTAAACCCTGAACAATTAGAAGGTTCATATTAGAAGCTTCTGAGAAACATAAAAAAAAAATTCTGATACTTGGGCCAGATTATCATACTCAACTGGTAGAATATCAAGTTCAGGCAAAAATATTGTTAAAATAGTAATAATAATAACGTGATTTTCATGTGCAACTAGTGTTCAAAAGTATTGCTTTAGTCATGAGGAATTCTGGATAAAGAAAAAAATGTTTTATTATTAGTAAAAGTTCTCTGTGTTGCTTATGCATCAGAGTTATTTTTCTCTGTTGGCAGAAGATGTTTGAAAATACAGATCAAGTAATCATTTCAAGAGTCACTTGCAATGGGATTAATCCCACACATGCATTATTGACGTAACTAAAAATTACTCCCTCAAATTTTCAAGTTTATTTAAAATTGTTTTCAAAATCAGATTTCTAAAGGTGCTGAGGGAACACCTCAGAAGTAAAGTAATTTCTTAGGCTCACAAGGCCTAAGAAATAAAATAATTTAACAGGTATTCTCAGGACATTTTTATATATTATTTTTTGCCTGTAGATTTTTGATTATTGGAAGCAATTTTTTTAAATAAAGGTGACTTAGAAATTGAGGAGGTTAAACTTCTAAGTATCAAAAAAAAACAAAAACAAAACAAAACTATAAAGCATTGCAGAAGCTTTCTAGATGTTCCTACTTAGAATCTTTCTGATTAAAAGCCTGATGGAAAAATCTTGGTACAACTTAAACTCTTCTACTAAATTGATTTTCACTAATGGCCTCTTCTTCAAATGCAAATTAGTAGGAATGTATTCCTAATGCATATTCTTCAGTGGAAATTCTAATTATCCTCACTGCAGAAAGTTCAAGGGGGACAAAATGGTGGAAACTGAAAAAGATCGGTCTATTCCCTTCAGAGAACAAATCGGTTTGAAGGTAAAGGACTTGAGGGATGAAAAAGTTAATTGCCAATTATGCAGAAAAATTAAGCCAAAGCAAGAATATAAAACACTTTCAGACATTATTGCCCTTTCTTTTATTTCTGATACAGTGTCACTGGCTTTTTTTTTTTAACATTGTTTCAAATTAGGTTGGTCTATGCCACTAATATTTAGATTTAGGGTGTTCCTCAAAATATAAAACAATAGCAACACTGACTAATGAATTATATTAGAAACATATTTCAGGTAGAAGAAGGGCAAACTGAAAAGGGAGTTAGCATTTTCTTGAACTCTCCAGAAGCTTATTAGAACAACTGGGAAATTGAAATATCCAGTTCTCCTTTTGTGTAAACACTTCATTCTGTTCTATTTTGATAGGATTTGAAATGGCTGTTTTGGTTTTAGAGAACATTAAAGCAAACAAACACAACTGATTCCAACCATTTATCCTATATACTTGTTATAGGACATGTTCAAAGTTCATATACATACATATATGATACAATTTGTCCTTCCCTAGTTTGAAGTTTCAACAAAGTTCTATTCACTTATGTTTCATTTGGATACTTTTTAGACAATGGTTTAAAAATCTATAAATGAGTCCATCTATCAAAGTCCATAGTATCTAGTTTTTATACTCTGGAAAATCCATTAGACACCATCCAACCTCTGAATCCCTGGGACCATGCACCAAGATAAAGGAGTCGTCTGATATGAGTTTTCAGATAGCCATAATGGTCTGAAAATGTACTTAAAAATTTGCCTAATCCTAGACAATCCTTACTTAGAGGAACTCTAGGGATTTTGATTGAACCATAGAGTTTTTATTTGTAGAGGGGGAAAATAGGGTGCTTACAAACAGTTCAAAATCACCAAGGAAACAAGGGAAATTCAAAGTAAAAATTATTGGCAAGATAAATGGTTTCAATGTATGTTGGCAACCAAAAAAATTTAGATCTTCTTTCCTTCCTTCCTTTCTTTCTTCCTTTATTTCTTTTTCTACAAATATTCATTCTGCATCAACTTACTGGTCAAGGTACTAGGTGATGTTTATGAAGACATAGTTTGAATACGATTTCAACATTTCAACAAGTCATAGGGAATAAACTGCCTGTGGTTGGCATAATTTTGAGATTTCCCCCAAGATTTCAATTTTATCATCCCCAAGTTTATACACTCAATATAATCTCCTACCCTTGAGTGTGGACTAGAATGGAATATAATTAGCTATCATTCCCATAAGTATCTGTGCAAAGGGACATTGCAAATCTAATTAAGGTCATTAATAGGTTAACTTTAAATTAATCAAAGGGGAGATTATCCTGGGTGCCTTACCTAATTAGTCGGGTCCTTGAAGGAGGCAACAAGCAATTGCAGATACTTTTCTGTTCTTTGAAGAAGGAAGCTGCCATGTTATAAGAGATGGATGCACAGGCCTGATGGCAGCTGCTGGTAACTGAGAGCAGTACTAGCTACAGGTGATAAGAAAATGGGACCTCATTCATTCAAGTACAAGGGCACGTAATCTGCCAAAACTCAATTAACTGAGGAATAAGCCTCAGATGAGAGTGTAGCATCAGTCAACACCTTGATTTTAGACTGGTGATACCCTGAGTAGAGAAATCATCTTACCCATATATGGACTCTTGAAACTTGCAAATTGTGCACTAATAAATACGTGTTATTCAAAGCCACTAAGTTTGTGGAATTTGCCATGGAGCCATAGAACACTAATAGCTAAATAAAGAAATGCATGCAGTAAAAAGCTAAAAAAAGGTGGGTACAAAAAAGAAAATTTTTATATAAAAATATATTTGATAGGATACAGAAGCTTCATAATAGGAGACTATAGGCTGGTTCAAGAAGTTTGCTAATGTCTAAGACTTGCATTTTCTAAAAGGCTGTTATAGTAACACTACTATGTGTTGGAAACAGCCATAAATAAACCGTGCTTCTAATTCCTGAGCAGCTAAGATACCGACAATGTGCAAGTCAGGACAGTGTATGCAGCAAGGAATTTGCCGGGAGCAAGGGCTGGAGAGGAATGGCTAATATTTATTGGAAGCTTATCATTCAACAACCATTATTCCATGTTCTTGACATTATTAACTTATTTAACCCTCAAAACAATTATATGGCATATTACTATAATTATGTCTGTTTTACAGATGAGCAAACTGAGCTAGAAAAAAGTAAATTACCTTTTAGCCATTAATTGGAATAATTGGGATTCAAGCCTAGGTAGTCTAAATTAAGAGTTCTTGCTCATAACTATTAAGCTATCCTAAAAGTATAGAGTGGGAAAAAAATAGGTTTTCATATTGGGAAGTATTTTTAGCTTTAGATTTTCTGTTGTTAACTGGATTAAGTAAGTTGACCACATCTACTTCTAGTTGGGGTGAGTGAATCATTGATCTATCTGCTTTAAACTACTTAAGTGATGACAAAAATATGTGCAATTAAAACTATAATTATATCCTGGGACCGAATTGACAGTATTCATGAGGGAGTTATTGGATAAGACTGAAGTGTGGAGGTAGAATTGGGGCAGTGAAGTCAATTATTAAATAATCAAAGAAATAGAACTTGGAACAAACATTTTGAAATGTATTCTCCGTGTTTTACCTACATATATTATAAAGACATTTAATTTAATTCTGTAGTATATTTTGCATGAAGTAGAATAAATCCCTAAGTGATGAAAGTCAAATCTCTTGTAGTAAAAGTCATTTAAACCTACGAAGAGAGTTTTCTCAATGCAACAAAGCAATAAGGAGTTAATATGTAACTGTAACACACCTCGCTTTGAGTTAAAATACTTGATTTTGTCTTAAATAAATGTATCAAAATACTCCTGCAGTTAAAAATGCTTCCAATTCATATAGGAAAAGAAAATACATGTGCAATGTATTTTTTTTTCATTTCTTTTGTAGAGTCCATTTTCCTTTTAAGTTAATCTCTAAATTCTCTCTGATCTTGATTCCACTGAAGCTCACACTGATTTTTTGTAAATATTTTATAAATTGTTGGTTTCCTTCCTTGCAGTTAGAAATTTTGTTTGGTTCTATTGAAGAGAGAAGAGAAAAATTAGCTTCTATAGATGAATTGAAACAGAGAAAATAATTATATTTTCCAGGTATCAATATGTGATTCCTTCAAAGTTCAGGCCCTGTTTGTAAACCCCAATTCTAATTATAATTTAATTGGAAAATTGCTTTGTATGATTTCTACATCATAAGAATATAAGGAGGCTGTGAAATATTAAACGTGTGTTCTTTTGACTCTCTTAAAGAAGAAAAATTCTATACTAAAAATAATATGAATTTCATTACTGGAGAATTGCAGACCAAATTTCTGGATCAGTAACATGTTCTCTTGGGATACAATATATACATTTATATAGGAAGCAATAATATTGATCAATACACCTCTTTTAAGCATTATTCCTGTTTCTTTGTCTGATCCTTTGTTAATTCAGGGATATGCACATGTGCACACATACTCATGGAAAATTAGGAGGTTATGTCTAGACAAAATAACCTGATTATATTTAATTTATATATTTTATGCTATCTAAATACCATATATACCATATATACTATAGATATATACCATTTATATCTATATACCATAAATAGCAGAAATAGACCTATGAATTGATTTTATTCCCTTCACGTGATTCCTTTCCTCTAAGACTAGGCATGTTATATGTGTTGAAATATTAGAAAACCCCAGTACTTCATGACATAATGTCCCAAGTTTCCTTATGGGATATGACCATGGCATATATTTAAAGTCCAGAGCAAAGAAACTGAATAATAATCACTTTATATAATTGGAGAATAGTCACTAAAAGAATCTGAAACACATTTTCATTCATCTTACATTTGACATACTTTCTTCGGGTGTTTGATACTGTTGGTGATGAAGACACAGGCAAAATACTATATGGACTCTGTCCTCAGAGAGTATAGCCTGAAGAATTGAGGAATATGGATCCAAAATGCTGAGAAATATCACAGCCAGATAATTTCAAAGTAGAATTATACAATTTACAATGATCTAGACATGACGTGGTGAAATAATTCTGAAATTTTAATATTACCCATCAATGTGAAAAATTGTTTTACATGTATATACTGTATCTCCATAGCTGTCTTATAAGTATGTCTATGTATTCTTTCTATCTGTCTGTCTATCCATCTAGTACAATAGTATCTATGTACTTTCTTCATATGACTTATATAATCAATTCAGTATACACTACTTTGCTCTTGATATATCCAGCCTTAAACTTAATTTTAAAGAGATTTTGTTTGGAAAATACAACTTTTATGTGTAAAAAAAGATATAATTTGTCAACTCATTTTATTCTGGTTGTCTTAAGAATGTGGTGTTTTTGTTGTCTCTCTTTTTCCAGTGTTTGCTTATATCTCTCCTAATCACCTTTTGTCCATAAAATATCAGAAAGATTTTCCAATATTTGATAGTTTTAGCAAATAAAAGTCTAAGGAAAATAACCTGAGTTTAGTTAACAGTATATAGTTGCCATGAAAAGAAACTATCGTCCCGTTTCTATCATTAAATCTCAATGAAAATCTTCTACACCTGTCTAAAATGATGTAACAAAAAGCATATTTATCATTCCACCTGAAACATCCACTCCATCCTAAATCAGAAAAAATATAAAAGACAGTGGAGGCCAGGCAATATAAATCGGTGGTCCCTGAGAAATGGGAAAAACAAATTGAGACTTAAAATGCCCCCAAACTATCACACTGAAACAGTTTCTGGGCTGAGGCACAGGATGTGGGAATACAGGTGGAGACCTGTAAAATCTATGAGTTCCAGAGATGGAGTTAAGAGTCCAAGAGAACAGCAATAAGTTGAATAGTGTTACCTCAAAATTTATGCCCACATGGAACCTCAGAATGTGAAGTTATTTGGAAATAGGGTCTCTGCAGATGTAATTAAGTAAGGATGGAGATGAAATCATAATGTGCTAGGGTGGACCCTAAATCCAATCAGGGTGTTCTTATAAGAGACACTAAAGGACACATGGAAAAATATAGGAGAGAAAATAATGGGAAGAGGGAAGCAGAGACTGGAGTGATGCATATGCAAGCCAAGGAGAACCAGGCTGACCAGCCATCAAAAGCCAGGAGAGAGGCATGGAATTGAGTTTCCTTCAGTGTCGTTAGAAGGAACCCCCTGCCTTGATTTTGGATTTCTGGTCTACAGAACCATGAGGAAATTAATTGCTGTTGTTGTGAGCCACCAAGTTTTCTAAGAAGCCCTAGAAAACTAATACAGAGACCAAGGAAGTTAGAGTTCACAGTACCGAGTATCAGAAAACAGAAAGCAGCACAAAGGACACTGTAAATCTACAGAGTCCCACTTAATATTCAATAAAACACTGATCAGTGTATTCATATGAGGAAACGGCCCAAAGCTTGGGGAAACTGTCTGAGAATTTAGAGGGAACAGTGCCCAGACACACCCAGGGCAAGAAATAATGCCTATTCCCACCAGCCAGACAGGAAAATCTCATGATTGATGGGACATTGGATAGAGGTGGCAAAACTCAAAAGGGTTTTGCCAAAGAAGTGGAAAATATTTAGCACAAGATTAAAGATAAGTCTGGTTCCAACTAGCTATTTTTAAAGCAAGACCTGAAATGATTGAATTTAATCTAAGTAACTTAACTATGAATGAGAAAATATTGTAGCAATACCAAAATACCCAATATCTGAGAAGATAAATTTACAATGTCTGGCATCCAAACAAAGATTACCAGGAATGCAAAGAAGCAGGGAAAGGTTATCCAAAATGAAGAAAACAAATCAGTAGAAATCAAACTAGAACTGATTCACGTGTTATAGTTATCAGGCAAGGAATTAATATGGTTATTATTATACAGTTATTACACATGGATTATTAAAATAGAAAATCCAGAAATTCTCAAGGTTGTATTGTTATTTGGTGGTATACAATGTTTGGAAATTTGGAGGGGAAATTTTGAAATTGAAAAAAATGCTTAGTAATATCAGGTAATGAAATGACAAATTGAAAATAGTTAAAGGCCCAATCTTTTTATACCATGTACTTCAGAAAATTTTTGTTTCCTTGGCTACTCAAGCAAGTACCATAAAATGGGTTGGGTTAAACAATAGGAATTTATTAGCTCATGGTTTCGAGCCTGGGAGAAAAGTCCAAGTCATGATTAAGGTGCTGTTTTCTCCCCAAAGACTGGCATTCTGAGGCTGGCCGCTGGTGATCCTTGGTCCTCAGCTTGTCACATTGCAAGGAACATAGCAGCTTCTGGCAGATTCCATTGATTTCATCTTCTGGCTACTCCATTTGTGGCTTTTTCTCTTCTGTGACTTTTTCTATCTCTGTCTGAATTTCATTCTGCTTATAAAGGATTCTAGTAATCAGGATTAAAACCCATCTTTATAAAGTTGGGCCACACTAGCTGAAGTAACCTCATCAAAATGTCCTGCTTAAAATGGATTCACATCCACAGGAAGGGATTTAATTTAAAAACGTGTTTTTCTGGGGTACATACAACTCCAAACTACAAAAATAACTGTCCAAATAATAATATTAAAAAGATAAACATATATATATAATCATATAAGATTTACAAATATAAATGGATGAATAAATATGTTTGCATTTATATATCACACTATTAGAAGAAGTGAAGCAAGTCATTTTTTAATGGTAAATAGAGGAGAGAAATCATATATGTATCCACCTTTCCCTCCACAAACTGTAACAATAGATACATAAATATTAGAAGAAGTAAAATTTCTATATATAGTATTACATCTAAGATTTACAGGTGGAATGTTACAATTTGGACATCACATTTTGTAACTCCTAGTCACTGAGTGAAAACGAGCACTAACATTGCAAAAGGAAACACTGCCAAACATGATGTGTCTTCTTATGGAAAAATGACTTTGGTGAAAAATTGAATTCAAAACTATGCAAGCTTGTAAATTCAAGTAACTTTTTTTTTTCCAGAAATTCAGAGCAGAGAATGTGGAAAAGGACATTGTGTGGAAATAACAGAAACCTCCGCAATGCAAACAACCCAGTGTCTTTAAAAGAGAAATTGGAGAGAGGATGAAGAGTGACAGAGGTATAGGTGTGGGAGGGGGTCAGGCAAGAAGAATTTGTAGATGAAAGAGACAAGATCAATCAACTCCAATATATGGACTCAATCTGAATCCTGTTGCAAGCAAAAAAATCGATTATTTGCTGACATTAAGAAAACCTTTTCATAATGGTTTTTTAATAATTTTATCAATTGGAGTAATTTTAATGCTGTCTTAAAAATGGTTATGGATTCAATGAGATTTTTAATAAACATTTTAATAAAGTACAATAGTTTTCAAGTAAATGTCAGTTATTATTTAAGGAGTGAACTAATGAGAAAGATTACACAGAACCTGGTGTGATGGATTAAAGAGGATCTTTAAAGTAAAGAAAGAAATTAGGGCCATCCTGTAATAATCATGAAAGGATCTAAACCATGGAGGTTATATTAAGAATGGAATGGGATTAAAGTTCAAAAGGACAGGGTTTACCAATAAAGTCATATTGGGGAGCGAGGTGTGAAAGGAGTCAAGGATGATTTCAATTTTTTAAAGAGGAAAATTCATCATTTAGAGTTAGCATATTGCATTATTCTTCATAAGGTTGATGACAGGTTAAAATTGATTTTGGTATCATTCCTACAGATGCCTTCTCCAACAAAGTAAATTGTAACATTTAGAGATTGTTTTAATTTTGTTTTTACAATTAATAAGTTATGTACCAGATTCTTGCCAAACATGGATATATGCAGGACTCAGTTATTGATATATTTTTAATTCTCCTTGTGAGTCAGCTCTCCCATGTACTTCTTTTAGCACAATATTTTTTAAAAGCCTTTTAGAAAATTATTGTGCCCCCCTTAATTACAAATGCATTAGAGAACTTATGCAATTCTATATTCACCTATATTAATGGAAATTTGAAATGAATACACTCTGTGAGTAATCTCCAGTGAGAGCATCAAACATGACTATATATTACTACTTTCTCTAATAGCTATTTCTGACATTTTAATTTCCATAGCAATAAAGGATGCTTTAAAGATTGGTTAGAAATAGCGTAAATAAAGCCAGCTGTCTACAATAAGATAACATTTAACTTGATACAATGTCAATGTATGGGTGTTCATATTCCATCAGTGTGCTCTAAATCTGCCAAGGTCAGATTCGGATCCTTTGCCTGTGAGGGCTTCATTTAGAACAGCAGGGAGGGAATCAGATTGAGATAGAACTCCCTACTCTTGGGTAGTTATCCACTTACCACCACGTCTGTCAGTGTTTTCCTTTCTTGCTAAGTGTATGGATGGAAAGCCAGGGTCCCTTCATTCATGAATAGATGAGTGCTTGTCTTTGTTCCTTTCTCTTCTATAGCTGCACATGGAGAACAGATGATAGGGTTCTGAAACACATGTCCAGATGTAGCCTCTTCTGCATTTTCTGAGCCACTGAGAAGAGCAAATTTTATTCAATTTCACTTCATCACTTTGCCTTGAGAAAGGGAATTATTGAATTGGTGGACTCTTTTATTTCCAATCTCTATAAGCTTCACCTCATTTCTGTAAAACCAAAAGCAATTTTCCTGACTCGAAGTTCAAGCAGTATGTCCAGAGTCTCCTGGCAGATGGTAATGTTTCCAAAGTAAACAACTTGAAAGAATAAAAATAAATGATCGAAGATGTTGATTCTGTGGGTTTGATTCATCACGTTCATGTTGAGAGCTGATGTGATAGAAATCTCAAAATTAGGGCGGCTGCCGTGGCTCAGCAGGCAGAGCTCCGACCTGCCGTGCTGGAGGTCTGGAGTTCGATCCCTGGTGCCTCCTGCCCATATGCAAATTAAAAAAAAAAAAATTAGATGGGCTGATTTTTTTCTAGTGATTAAACTCTTCTTTTGATCATGATTAAGCAGACAATGTCGAGGAGTGAAGACATGTCTGTTATTTATTTTCAAGAACCAAAGATTTGATGACTTGTGGGGCATTTGAAACGCGGTGGGATTCAGGTTGTGAGTCCCCTCCCACTGCCAGCTTTGCCCTGTGACTCTTCAGTTCAGGAATCTTATGGGGAAGAGAGCTATATCAAAACAAAAACAGTCACATTCCTTAGCCCCTTAGGCGTACACTTTCACTGGTGGTATATTAACTTTTCTACATTGGCACTCCTTGCTTCTGGAATCCCAAACACATTTGGGTGTATATGTGTCTCTGTGCCATATTTACTGCAGCTTTAAAAAGATGTTGAAATCTTCACTTATGAAAGAGGCCTAGATAAAAAATTATATATGTATATATATATATATATATACGTATAGTTATATAATTGTTTTATTGAAATACAGCACATATAGAAAAAAGGACAAAATTATAAATCAAGTTATTACAAAATGAACACACATATATAACAAAAACAGAATCAAAGAGCTAGAACATTATTAGTTCCAGAAAATTCCATCATGCCCTCTTCCAATCACTATCCTCTCCTTCCCCTCCTAATATAAACATGAACATGGTATCTCACACCACATATTAGTTTTCTTATTTTTCAAAGTTCTATGAATGGGATGAGAGTATATATTTTTTCATTCACATCTTCACTGTATTTTCATGTAGTATTTCTGATTTTTAATTCAGTATTATATTTGTGAGATGTTTCCTGTTCCTGGGTGTATCAGTAGTGTATTCATTTCCATTGCTGTACAATACATCATATGAAGCTTTATGTAACTTTTCCAATCAAGAAGTAGGTATATTCCAACTTTTGCTCTTCATCACCAAGGAAATCTTGACAATTTTGGGCCACATAAATTTCCATATAAATTTCAGAGTAAGCTTGTCAACTATTTTATACTTTTCTTAGTAATGTTTTATAAGTATCTATTATGATTTTTAAAAATTTATCTCTAGAAATTTCATGTTATTATATTATTAATGATATCATTTAATATGTTTTCATTTCTAATTGTTCATGCTATACAGAAGAATTGATCTTTGTGTATCATTTTTTAACTTAGTAATTCTAGTAATTTGATCTTTTATATTTTCCTATATACAATCATTTTACATATATTTAATGGCACTTTTATTTCTTTATTTCTAAACTTTAAATAGCTATTTTTCCTCCCTTATTATACTGGCTAGGATTTCTGGTTCAATGTTGAAAAGAAATGGCAATAGTGGGCATTCTGATACCAATCTGATTTCAGAGAGAAAGTTTTGATATTTTGACAGAAATTATAATGTGTCCTGTAGGTTTTTGTAAGTACCCTTTTTTAGATTGAGGAAGCTTCTGCTTTTTTGTAAAGAAGGTTTCTGTGTGTGTCTTAAATCAAGAAAGGATATTAAAATTTATGGAATACTTTTTACAATATTAAGATAATACTAATAGAAAATAAATTCAGATTATCTACTAATTCCATCTTTTTGTTATCTTTATTTGGAGTTTTTGTATGCAAATCATAGTGATATTTATTTTCAAATATTAAATTTTCAAATCTTTTACTCCTGGAAGGCATACAACGTGCTCTTTTCTATGTATTGTTGACTTCAGTTTTCTACAATTTTTTGTAGATTGGGTTCACTTACATCTATGTTCATGAAAGATATTGGCCTGTAACTATCTTTTTGGGTAATGTTATTGTCATAAATTTTTAACAAGATCATGCAGGCCTCACAAAACATGGAATCATATTATCTCTCTGAACTTTCAGGAAGATTTTAAGTAAGAGTGGTTTTGTTTTCTCCTTAAATAATTGATAGAATGAACTAGTGAAGTCATCAGGGGTTGGCATTGACTTGTGGGAAGGATTATGCCAAATGTGATTCCTGCACTTGACATATTAATATTTTCTACTTATTTTTGTTTCATTTATATAAGTTGTATTTTTTGCTAAGAATTTGTCCATTTGATCTAACTTTTTAAATAAAAAAAATTGGTGTTAATATCCTCTTATATACCACTTTATGAATTTTTACTCCTAAAAATGAACACATGTACATGAAATCACACAAAAGAAGTGTATAGCATAATGAATTAAGCTTATTGACTATTTATTTTTACCACCACCTATGTCAAGAGCTAGAACCTTGGCTAGGCACCCAGATGCTTCCACAAGCTACCTTCCAATACAAACCACTCCTGCAGTCCTATGAGTAATGATTAGCCGAACTTTATCACTTGAGTTTCCCTAAACACTCTAGTTCAATTTGGCCTGTCTCCATTTACACATGCTTAAGTCTCTTTTAGTGCATTAGCTTTCCCCTCCTCTTATTTTTGTTCCTTACAACTTATTTTTTAAGAAAGTAAGTTTACAAGTATACTTCCTATAGAGTTTCCCATTCTCTGATTTGCTATAAAGTCATCTCAGGGCGTTCAAGGGAATGGAACCAAGAACTGAGTTTCTATCAGGACTCTTTACTTATCTCACATTTAAGTTTCTCATTGCCTTTATGCTTTATTCTTAGTTTTCTATATTGACTTTCAGAGATTCACTAGAAGAACCCATGAAAAAATACGGAATGCCTCATGAAGTATTTTGTTGCCCTAATTCTAAATTCCTAAGAGAACATTTATGGCTGGTCCTGTGAAAGTTGGCTCTTCACCCCTCATATTAAGTCAACCCATATAGAAAAAAGACAGCGGCCAGTGGTTTATCTTTACCTTTCTTAGAAGTGGATGAAAAACAAAATTAGTTCCAAGAGAAAGCAGATCATCTGAGCTTTAAGCACAGCCCCAAACATACCTACTCTGAAAAAGATAAAGGTGGTTTTTGCATTATATACTGCAGAAAAAAACAAGTTTTTTGACTTTCTGGTATACCATGGATTATTATTTACCTTCTGTATGATGTCTTCTAGCTTCATTGTCTAAGTGCAATACTTTTATAATTGGTTTATTAAACTTAAATTTAAAAATTGATAAAATTATGTATTTTTCCTAATTGAATCCATTGGAGGGAGAATGAGTCAAATAATAGATAGACTAACATTCTCACCATTTCAGAATACTTTAATAATAAAACATTTCCTCAGAACTCTGTTACATAAAACTATTTTAAATCATTAAAAAGATTTCAACTAGAAATTTAATGAACCATAGATAAGACCTACAATTGGTTTTGGAAAATGTAAGAACATATTAACAATGTAAAGATTATTATCACATCTCTCTGGTGATAACTCCTGAAGGCGAAATGTCAGGGATGAACCTTTGAAACATTTTTTAATGATAGAGAAGTGCAGAGAGGTGTTCAAAGTCATATCGAAAATCCCTCTGCTAAGTAAGATGAACAGCAGGTCAGCTCCTAAAACTTCGTATAGTTCTTGGCAAGAACTATACATTCCTACTATGCCTATGATACTTGAATTATTAATGTAAACTTTTATTAGGTTTACTTAATCACCTACATTTAAAAATATTACCATATCACTGAAAAAAGTCTTTCCCTTGCAGACAATCCAAGGACATAGTAGTTACTTCCACAAATATTTAAAAAAGTGTTCAACTTTGTCCAAGGTATTTGGAAAAGGAGGAAAAATCTGAGTGAAGGCTCAGATTTTATTAATTTTTTGGATGCAATTACTAGAAATACAAGACGTGAAAGCATAACTTCAATGCAGCATATAACTTCAATAGGAGTAAAAAATGATATACTCCAATAAGGCACAAAGTGACTTTGAGGGGTGATTAAATTATAATTTTCATATTTACTAGCTTATCTGACTAGGGAATGTATGAAAACCTGAATGCAGAATTATGAAATGACCTTGTATAAATCTAAATATTCTGTAAGGAATGAACTAACCACACAGACATTTCATAGCTTAAGTTTTACTGCCTAGTGACTTTTAGAACTTCAGATATATATGTTTTATGCCTTACTAATACACATTAATTGATCCAATCATTAATGCCAATCACCACTTTTTTCTCTTTCTTGCATGAGTAGGCACCGCGAATCGAATCAGCGACTCCGGCACGGCGGGCGAGAACTCTGCAGCTGAACCGCGCGGCACTGCGCCAATCGTCACTTTTAAAGAACGAGTTTTTTCATTCATTCTACTCTTGGTTTTTTAAATGTGTCTAATTATTATAAACAATACTAAAATAATATTCTGTTGCATAGCTCCTGGTATACATGTATGGCATACATGCCCAAGTGAAAAATGATATTTCATTGTTATTTTAATTTTAATTTTTCTAAGTCATCTGTTGAAATGTGTATGTGTGTATGTTTATCTATTTCTTTTCATATATAATGCCTGTTTTCTTTCTTTCTGTTTTTTGTAGGAGTTACTTCTCTTTTACTATTAATGTGTAGAAGTTGTTAATATATTATTAAAATTATGTGCTTTCATCTACACAAGTTAAAAATTTCCTTTCCCAGTCTTTCTTCCCTTTGTTTATGTTATCATTTGTCATATTTATGTCTTAAATGTTGGTAAAGTAAAATTTATTAGCATGCATTCTTTTTTTCTTTCTTGTCTTCTTGTGTAAGAACTGCAGATGCCTTAAGGCCATGAAAAGATTTTCTTGTTTTACACTAAAGGTATAAAATTTTCATTTCATTTCTTTAATTCATCTGGAAGTGATTTGTATTTACAGCGACACAGAATCTATTTTGGCTGTTACTCTGCGTTTTTGTCACATGGAAGCGCAGTTGTATAATTACCATGTTGAAAGGGCTTTCTTTCCCTATAGATAGAAAATGCCATATTTGTCAGATTTCATGTTTTCATGAATACATTGGTCTGTTTGTGGGTTTTCTATTTTGTTCTATTTGCCTACTGTCTGAATTTCTATCCACACAACAATATATTTTTTAACTTTAAAATATATCTTGATATCTGAAAGGTGGGATTATGTTTGAATATCCATATGTATAGATGAAACTTTCTAAATTTTCCTATCAATTTTATCATTTACTTCATGTCAATTGAAGTAGGTGCAAAGAATATATAATATCAGTTCTTTTCTATTTGTTGGTAATTTCTGCGGGATATGATACTTGATCAATTTTGGGGAAGATCCAAAATGTGGTTGAATAAAACGCATTTCTGTTGAGTTCTCTACATGTTTGTAAGGTAAAACTTCTTAACTATCTATAGCTTTACCATTTTTTTCAAGTTTTTCTAGTAAATACTGAGAACTGATAAAATCTACCACTGTGTCTGACAGTTTGTCAGATTTTCTGGGTAAGGTGCTAAGACTTTTTACTTGAGATTTTCTTAGTAAGGTGCTAAAAATTTTTATTTGAGATTATTTAAATAGGTAATGGAACCTTAGGATTTTACATCTACCTGATGGATTGAACTTTCTATCATCATATAGTGATTATCTTTTTTAGAAATAATGTCTTTATATTACAGTCTGTTTGCTTTTATCACTGTTACTTTTCCAGGTTTCTTTGTTTAATTTAAACCTCATTTTGTCTTTTTGGGTTTGTTATTATTTGTGGTAGTTATAAACACAGATTTCCCATCTGAAAATTTTTCTGATTTTTAATTTTCAAACTTAGTCAGCTTGTATTGATTGTGATGATGATATATTAACAGTTTGTTTCCTATATTTGTGCTTGCTAATTACAATATTTGCTATGATTTTGTTTTTTCTACCCTTTCTTGCTATGATTAAATGTTATTACTCCCTTTTCCTCCTGCACTGGAATGTCTGTATTCTGTTTGAGTTATTTCATTGAGTTAATAATGCTAAAAGTACAATCAAAATTAATAGCCACTGCCAAACAATGAAGGACTAACAATTCATTAGTTTTGAGTCACCTCTCCCTTTTTCTACCCCATTTGCATAATTTACTTCTCTTTTATGATCCATCCTATGCCAAGGATTACCATTATTATTTTTGAGCACTTATATTAGTCAGGGTTCACTAAAGAAACAGAATCAACAGGAAATATCCGTAAATATGAAATTTATAAAAGTGTCTTATGTAACCATGGGAACATAGAGTCCAAAATCCATAGGGCAGGCTGTGAAGCTGATGACTCCAACGGAGGGTCTGGATGAACTCCACTGGAGAGGCTCGCTGGCTGAGGCAGGAAGAGAGAGAGTATCTCTTCTGAATCCTCCTTAAAAGCCTTTCATTGATTAGATTAGACATCACTCAATGCAGAAAACACTCCCGTTGGCTGATTACAAATGGAATGAGCTGTGGATGCAGCCAACGTGATCATGATTTAATTCTATGAAATGTCCTCATAGCAACAGACAGCCCAGCACTTGCCCAACCATACAAATGAGTACCACGACCTGACCAAATTGACACATGAACCTAACCATGACAATAAACATCCAGATATAATCAGATGTCTACTCTTTTTTTTGCCACCATTCCTTCTTGAATTATTTCTTTTTCCTTATGTACTTCCTTAGTTCTCTCAGGAAATGTGTGGTGACAGTAAGCCATTAGTCTAATGTCATTAGTTTATTTGGTGTTTGAAGAATGTTTTATTTCTCACTCATTTTTGAAGCATATTTTATATAGTTTTAGACTTCTATATTGGCAGATTTGTCTCCTCAAACCTTTGAATATATTATTTAATTTTATTATTTCTTTTAAGGGTGACTATTATTTCCTTATAAACCCTTCTGAACTTTTATGAAATTATCTTGGTTGTTGGTTTGGTTCTTTGATGACTTAGAGTATTATTTCAATATATTGAGGCATAGTGATTTTTTTTTTTTTTTTTTTTTTTTTTGGCATGGGCAGGCTCTGGAAATTGAACCCAGGTCTCCGGCATGGCAGGTGAGAATTCTGCCACTGAGCCACCATTAGGCATAGTGATTTTAAAATGAAAACTTTTTGGTACGCGTTAACTGAAAGTGGAACAAGCTTTGCGTCTCACTTTTAACTAATAGAATGTGATGAGAGTGGTGCTACGTGACTTCTACCTCGATCACAAAAAGAATACAGCTTCTACCTGACTGCCCCAGTCTCACAGTGTGAGGACATGCCAGCTTTCATGGGCAGACCCACGTGGAGTGGAATTTGCTAGCCATGTGAGTGAGCCATTTGAAAGTAAGATCCTCAGGCCCCACTTAAGCCTTCAGATGATTGTAACTTCTGTTGAAATGTCATGAAGCCTTGAATCAGAACCAGCCAGCTAAGTCACTCATAAAGACCTGACCTAGAAAAGCTATGTGAAGATAAATGTTTATTTGTGTTTTAAGTCACAAAATTTGGGGATAATCTGGGGTAATTTGTGACATGGCAATAAATAATGTAAACGTTAGGTATATATTAGGCAGGTATTCATCTTGCTGGGAATTCAGTACAATCCTGGAAATGAAGGGTTTATCTTCTTCAGCACGTTAAGAAACCTTTTACCTGATTGCTTCAATATTGACTCTGCCTGATTCTCTCTAATCTCTCCTTTTGTACCTCATAATAAATGAATTTAGAGCCATCTCGTTTGATCATCCAGGTTTTTCTTAATCTCTTTTGATAATTTTCCTCTTTCTATCTTCTTATACTTCATTCTGTGGAATTTCTCAGCATGTTCCTTGTCAAATTATTTATTTTAAAAACATGTAAAAATTTAATCAGTTTAAACACTAAAAATGTTAATGTTTTTGTTTCTTGAAATTCTATTTGATTTTTTTAAAAGTCTACTGGTTCTCTTTTCATAATGTTTTATTCTTTGCTAAAGTTTTTAATTATTCCCTTTCATGGCTTTAATCATTTTTAACATTGTCATTTTATAGTCTCCACTTTATAGTTCTATCATCTGCTGTTCTTTTGGTGGTTTGTTGCATCTCCTGACTCCCACTTATGTTGTATCACTCCCTCAGTTGTCAAGTTAATTCAGACTCAACTCAGCTTCACTAGGACTTTGGGCAAATAACTGAAGAAATAAATTCCAGGCTTGTTTTATTTTTATTTCCATCAGGCACTTCAGGCTTATCTTTGCCAGGTGCCATTTAATATTATTTTAATATTGAAAGTTTTCAATTTTAGAGTTCCCAGACCACATGGGTAGTTTAAATTCAAACTTCAATCCTGGGCAAAGTATGATTATAAATTCTAAGGGGTAGTTTATTTTATACCCAGAGCCCAGCCTAAATAAGCTAAATATACTGTGCTGCAAAGCATTTTGAGGGTATTGGTTTGATGCCTGCTCAATTCTGCCATCTACTCCAGTAAGGCACTGCATGCTCTCTTGCTCTCTGCACAGGTGTTAAAAACCCAAGCCTATCCACCTTTTCTCCTGATGATTTCAAGGTATCCCAGATGCTTTAAATGTAATGCTAACTTTTTTACATCATTATTTTTTATGGGAGATTATTTCCTAACAATTTAGGGTAGGCAGTTAAGTGTAAACCCTGGAACACAGAGAACATTAGTTGGACTGACCATGGTAAAGAAGGTAAGGATATGGGGGATTTAACTTGGATTATGAGGCCAGAGGATTTGCTGAGAACATAAATATTCCTTCAACCATTGAAAGGCTAAAATGTAGTTGCTGCAGATCAATGAATGGGCTAAATTTAAGTAGATTTAAATTTAATTAGCATACAAGTTTTCTAACAGTCACTACTTTTTCTGTGAGTTATAGAGATAATAGAATATATTCAAGAATGAGAGAAGGGTATATTGGATGATTTTTAATTCTGTGCTGTAAAATTTCTTCTTACCTCTCCTATCAAGATGTGTCAGAGTTTTCAACTTTGTTTGAGTTATCAAAGGCTATGACAAAGAGAACGCTGAAAAGTTCATTGCTCAGGCAATCATGTCAACATAATTCTCTGTATAAGAAAAGTATATACAAGTGCTTTTATTTTGTGTAACATTTCTGGAAGTCATAATGCAATATATTTGTTCATTACTTTTATGATATTTATATTCATTCCTTTATTAATTTATTTGACAAATATTTATTTAGAGCATATTCTATGTCCAGACCTTCTCTGGATGCTGAAATGACACTTTAGCCTCGTTGAGCTTATATTCTAGTGATTTCTAAGAATAATATCATGTATTTTCCAAAACTAAAAAAAGAAACAGTGTAGGGAATTTTTTTGCAAAATGTAAACAAAATATGATGATTATTCTTATCATCGTTATTTTAAGTAACTGAAGGTATAAATATGCCCAACTGATCCCTTAAACTCTATGCCTTTCTTAAAGCCAAATTTGTGATATGAACTTCAGTATGCAACAATGAATTTATTCATATGAAATATATACTTAAAATAATATCAGACTTTAAAATGCAATTTTATTGGCATATATTCATATAAAAGATAATCATCTAAAGTATACAATCAGCGGTTCACAATATCATCATATAGTTATACATTCATCATCATAATCAATTTTTGAACATTTTCATTACTCCAAAAACAATAAAAATAAGAATGAAAATAAAATAAAATAAAAACACCCCAAACATCCTATCGCTCCATTCCCCCTATTATTTATTTATTTTTTGTCTTTATTTTCTTACTCATCAGATGACATTTTGTTAATGGGATTTCAATTTGATGTAACCATTTGCAGAACATTTTGGTAATAACTTTCAAAATGTAAAATGCATTATCTATTGGTCCAAGAATTCCAGGTTTAGGAACTTAACTAGAAAGTTGAACTTATGTATGTGAATAAAGGTGTATATAGAAGATTGTTTCATATAGCATTATTGGTTACATCCAAAACCTTGATGGTGGGCCACAGTGGCTCAGCAGGCAGAGTTCTCGCCTGCTATGCCAGGACCCAGGTTTGATTCCCAGTGGCTGCCCATGCCAATAAACAACAACACAACAACAAAAATAATCCTTGAAATAAGTAAATACCTTTCAATAGAAGATTTGTTAAATACATAAAATATGGTACACACACAAAACACAATACTATCATCTACACAAAAACAGTATATCAACAGAAAACTCTCTAATATATGGTGTTATCATATATTATTTTGTTATGTTAACCAATGGTCCTTCCCCCATGTATTTCCTATGTTCACTACCTTTCTCAGGTTTAGCTTATAAAGCATTCTGCCTTCCTGGTCCCAAGGAAGAGTAACAGAAAGAAGAAAGAACTCTATATGCTAAGATTTATGATCTTCTTCCCAAGAGCATTGAGAATAACAAGAGATGCAAATTATAGAGTTAGAAACACTGTCACTCCTTCACCCCAGTCCCTTACCCATTAGTCATGGAACAACAACAACTCAAGACCACTGGAGTTAACCAAGAGAGGGATGTCCTGCCTGAGAAAGTAGGGAAGGCTTAGGAGCTCCACCTCATCACCACATAAAAATCACCTGGAGCGACCAATCAGCGGTAGGAAAAATGGTTACATGCTAAATCTAGAGCAGTAGAAAGAAATGGTTAAATACTAAATCTAGGCATGCTGAGCTGAGCCAAATCTCTATAAACTCTCAGCATGGATCAGGGATCAATGGAATAATTTTTGGCAAGCTTGAGGTTAACACAGAAGAGGAAAAGTGTCTCAGACAGCCTCAAACAGCATCCGACCAACACTAAAGTGGGTAGTAAAACGGAATAATGCTTTCATGCCCTCAGGAGGAGCTGGGTTAGACTAAAAGCGATCTAGCAAGCAGCAGCAAGAGGTGGCTTAACAGTGACTTAAGGAGATGGTGTGATCCAGATGGTAGTTAATGCCACCACAGTTAGTGCACACAGAATGAGGAAAGGCCAGTGGCGGCCCTCTCCCCATATCTCAGGCTGAACAGTGTCTAAAGCCCTAACTGAGATGCCATTTTTTGGGAAGCAGTGAGCAGTCCCTAAAGTGAATGGAACTTTGCTTTTGCAACTGGGTGAAATGGATGTTCTCAACAAAACAAAAGTGGAGGTATAGACAAATAAAGCTACATTTCTTGAAAAATCTTAGTTTTTTGCAATGAGATTAGTATAGGGACTATATTTTAATAAGTAGAAAAGTGGAAGCATATGTACTGTCTATTCTAATATATGCATGCCTACATAATGTCAATAGCAGTTGACATTATTTAAAAAATGAAATTGATTACTAAGGATGGTTAAGGCTTTTAGAATATGAATCATTGGAGAACCATATTAGTTATATTCATAAGAAAGTTTGTCTCTTCCAACGTGTCATAACCAAACTTCTATCAATCAAATGAGTGGAAAAATATAACTTGTTCTCTCCTACAAATGAGACGTTTCTTTTGATTTTGTCACTGCAGAGTAGGCGCCATTGTTTCCATCTTCAGAGAATATCTCAAATTCAGGTCAAAAGATCTTGATCTGATTGAGCTGCATTCAAACAGCTCCATAGATGAGAAATGGACTGCTTTTTAAGTTTTATTTTCTACAAACATTTTCTGTAATTGGCAATTAACCTTAGAAAGTCCTCCAGTAATTAACTTTGCTTCCAAAGAATGCCTTTTAAAAAGTTTAGGGTTAATTATAACGGAAAGGGAATGTTAGGCACTTAAAATGTTACTAGGATGAAAAGTTAAGAAATGCAAGTTGAAGATAGGAAGGAATGTGTCAAATGTGTTGAAGAGGCATTCCCAGGACATTGATTCCTTTCTACACCCGTGTCTCACTTTTTTCACTAAAGGGTTAATATTAAAGTACAAATGTTTTAAGAAAGGAAATCTAAATTAATGGCCCATCAAAGTATTTCTATTCTCTTTCTTACTTTTCCTCTTTTCTTTCTTTCTCTATCTCTCTCTTTCTTTTTCTTTCTCTATTTCTTTTCTATTCTTTCTCTTTTCCTTTTTCTCTTTCTCTTTTCTTTATTTTCTATAACCTTGATTCTCTTCGATTTTTATGCGTATTTGTTCTGTGCTTAGTATTACTGGTTTTACTCATGGACAATTACTGAAAAATGTCATTCCTTTGTATAATTACTGATAGTTTATAAAAAAACAACCAAACAAACTTGAAGATTCAACATTTCTTTCAATGCTCATTACAAATTCTGAGATGATCAAGGCAAGGCTTCTCCTACTTTTAGATGAGGAAATGCGTACTCTTTTCCAAAGTTATATTGGATCTCAGCACAGAGTTGAATCAGTACTCCAGATCCTAGTTTAATATTTACCATGTTTCCATAACCCTACCATTTCACTTGTGGAATTTGAAATTATGATCTTTCCATAATCCTAAACCATCTTGCCTGTGGACTTTGATATTAAAGAGATTGAAGCCCCCACTTCCTCTGAACTCAGAGACCTATTTAGTTGCTATAAGAATTAGGTGCGGTAACTTCCATTAATCAAGTTTGGGATAAATGTCTTAAAGAAAGATCAATACTGCCAGTGTTTTACTCAAGAAACATTCCAAGGACATTTGTCCTTTGCATCAACATGGGTAATGTTTCCCTGCACATCTGAGAATGGTGGCAAGGTTTGCTATAGCCAGGGTGGACTTTTGCTGTTCACAGTCCTTCTCATTTCCCAACTCCTCTTAAGGAAGCATGGTGCATGTTTATTCTAAGCATCAAGATAAAGTTATCCAGGCCCTCCAGGTCATTCTGAATATTTTTCAGGTATTTACTGAAACTTGGGCCTCTGGAAAATTATACTAACACCTATTGCAAGTTATAAATACGAACTGTGAGTTCCTTAAATTAAATAACCTCTTCAAGTCAATAAATAGTAGACTGTTGCCCTAAAATGTTAACGCAACTTTCTAAATTGCCAACATTTTGGTTAAGTAATAGTCTACCTTTTGGTAGAAGATGACTATATATTAAATCATAACATTAAAGTATCAATTCTCAGTGAATCCATAACTAAACTGCTAACAATGAGTATGATAGGAATTGATTGATCCATTCATAAAATATATTTTAACGTATACCATGACTCTGACATTTTGCACATGCAGAAAAATGATGATGAGCAAAAAGAATACCAGTGCTTGTCTTCGTGGTGAATATATCATGGTAAGAGAGAGAAAAAATTAATTGAATAGCCTCATTAATGAATACATGACTAAAAAGGTAAGGAGTAATGTAAGGCTTTTTAATCTTTATATTGAAGATAATAATTTTACCTAAATGATAAAGTATTGTAAGATGAAATGAGATAATGCATGTAAAGTGTTTATCCCAAGGTCTGGCATGCATTTTTCATGCCCAAAGATCTAGTGGGTCTATCACTTTTTTCAGTCCAATCATGTCCACACATGCAAACTAACTAGTATGAACAAAATAAATGAAAATTTAAATATTTGCTTAGATATAGCATCTCTCTGAATAAATACATAATTTAAATATATTTCACTATCCTCCTTATTCATTCACCTTGAAATTTTGTCAATACTTATTGCCTTAGTTAACCTGAGAAGTAATTATTTGCAACGTAGCACAGAGAAACCCATAGGTATGTCAAGTAGCAGGTAAAATTTCCTATGGCAGATATATTTTGAATATATTAGAATTGCCCACACATTTGGATACTAAATTAATCCCGTAGACCTGCCTTACTGTATCATCTAAAGTGTTTTTTCGGGGAGAATTCTCAAATATCAACAATTAGTATCAGCTGTTTCCATCTTTGCAAATGTTTAAACAAGATTAGTCCTTAGTTTAAACAGCAAGTTTTCATGAGAGTGAAAAACTGCATTGTTTTCCTAGAAATAGTAATCCACAGTATTTACATTTCTTGAACTCTGAGAGTCCTTTTATTGCCAAGTAAGAGAGTGATAATTCCCAACATTAATGAGTATGAACAAACTCTGAGAATTGAATCTGAGAGTATGGGTTATCAGGGGAAGGCTTACTGTAAAGCTTCCTAGATTGTAAGCTCTTAACAGCAGTCACATCTATTCCTGAGATTCAATGGTTGTTTCTAAATTCTGACATGTGGAGCTCTTTCTGTGTAACCTCGTTGTTTCCTGGAACTTCAGGTAACTCAGTGACACGTGAAACTCAGAGCCAGAATTTTGCAGCTATGGATATCAGCATTATCCCACACAGCAGCTGTTTAAAAAGCTGAAAAAGACAGACTTTCATGAGAGATATGAATGAAGCAGATCTGGTTAGGACTAAGGTAACTCAGAATACAATTATATTGTATTGGATGATATTGACTGTGGTTTAAAACTTTAAACACCATAAGTACACTGAACCTTGAATAGAGAGTGAGATATTATTGATTTGTACAAGTTAGTATGATGCCCTGATACATCCCCGAGTAATATGGGCAGAGAATAAAAAGTATTTGCAAAACCCTCTTGAGAGACTGGGGGAAGATGTAGAAATATTAAATTTCTCCATCTGGGGAATTCCAGATATTCTCATTAACACTGGAGACGACCAATTTAAAAGCTCAAGCCCTTATGAGACTTATTCCTGCAAAAGAGAAGCTAAGCCCACTTACAATTATGCTGAAGCATCACCCCCAGAGAATCTCTTTTTTTTGCTCAGATGTGGCCTCTCTCTTAAAGCCAACTCTGTAGGTAAACTTGCTGCCCTCCCCACTATGTGGAGTGGAAGTCTCCCTGGCAACATGACTCCTAGGAATGAGCCTTGACTCAATCTCATGGAATTGAGAAAGACTTCTTGACCAAAAAGGAGAAAAGAAATGAACCAAAATAAAGTTTTTGTGACTGAGAGATTTCAAATAAAGTTGAGAATTCATTCTGGAGGCTATTCTTATGCATTAGATAGCTATCCTTCTTAAATTTTTAGTGTGTTAGAATAGCTAGAAGGAAATGCCCAAAACTGTTGAACTGTAATCCAATAGCCTTGATTCTTGAAGATGATTGTATAACAACACAACTTTTATAATGTGACTGTGTGATTATGAAACCCTTGTGGCTGACACTCCCTTTATCCAGTGTATGGACAGATGATAAAAAAATAAATAAATGGGGGGAAGGGGTATGGAATGCTTTGGGTGTTCTTTTTTATTTTTATTTTTATTCATGTTTAGTATTTCGGAGTAATGAAAATGTTCAGAAGTTGATTGTGGTAATGAATGCACATCTATGTGATGACACTATGAACCACTGATTGTACACTTTGGATGATTATAGCGTATGTGACTAGGTCTCAATAACATTGCATACAAATAGATAGATAGATAGATAGATAGATAGATAGATAGATAGATAGATAGATAGATAGATAGATAGATAGACAGACAAATAGATAGATAGACAGACAGACAGACAGATAGATAGATAGATAGATAGATAGATAGATGGATAGATAGATAGACATGCTCCCTCTTTACTTTGAGTCCCTGCTTCTTGCCAATAAACCTCTAATAATAAACTCCCATTTGCAAATTATTTAATGGTGTCATTGGCCTTAACCCACATTATCTCCATCTCTGTAACCACTCTGCAAAGCAGACACTATTACCCTTCAGTGGGGCACCTGAGGCTGGATTTTTACTTGCTCATCAGTTATGTCTTGTCAGTAGCACAACGAGGATGCTCACTTGGGTTTCTGCCTCATACCTACAACTTTATAATCTGCCACAGTTTCTCTGTGCCAGAGAAAAGTATCAGAAAAGTAAAAAGTAGATCTTCTTGCAGAGTAATTTAACTACCTAAAAAAAAAAAAAAAAACTCAGCTGTGATCTGTAAAGTCATCAGGATAATCTGAGAAAGATATTTGGTATAGAATTTTTATATTTAAAGTAGACATTCTCATGTATTAACAGCAGCATGAAATAGAAGAGAGAAAAATATGTCAGAAAATCTCTCATTGTTGTAGTCTCCATTTAGTAAGTTACTTTCTATTAAGATATTATTTGTACAGCAAAATAATGTATGCAGTGAGAGAAAGCAAATGCGGCCACATATAGATGAAGGATATGTGAGTGCACATTGTACTATTCTTGTAACTTTTCTGGAAGTTTGGAATATTTCAAAATGCAAAGTAAGAATCAGTAATTAAAAAAGAAATAATTTGCGAAAGTATTTGGTAAATTTGTTTCTGTCTTCCTTGAATCCAGGCATCATTGCTTCACATATTAAGAACTCCATCAACTGATCTTTGGCAAATATTTACTAATTTAGGTCAGTGCTCCTTCTAAGTGCTGGCCTCATCTATGTTCAGAGGTATAGGGATAATATAATATAATGATTAAACCTTCCATAGACAGAAATTATTAATAATTATGAAAAGCTATAATTATAGTGAGCTCACTGCAAATTTGAAAACTCATGGAGGGAGGCACTGAGGTTTGCTTGAGAAGCACCCCATGTACTACTGCTGTTTGCTAATTGGGCTTGTGGGAAGTTCAGAGCAATGATTAGGCATGTCAGCATTCATCTGCCAAGTAACAATTATGAATCCCAGCAGAGAGCAGAAAGACATGCACTGCCCAAAATAGCAAACAGACCCTAGTATAGGAAAGAATTACTATGAATAGTTAGAAAGGAAAATAATTTTTAAAAATAAAATAATAGACCACACATTATGTTAAAGATGAAATAATTAGTTAAGCAGAATTCTCACAGTTATAGTAACAGAGCCAAATTCAGGGAGAAAAATCATAGAACAAACTGGTTTGATTACAAAGTCAGTTGTTACCCCAGGACTTGTTCAAATGAGAATGTTAGCAGAGATTACAGCAGATGGTTAATGGTATCCAAAATAAGAGACTAATTTAAGAGAGATTGTATAGTACTTCAACTATCACAGACTCAGAGAAATTAAATGTGAAAAAGAAGCTGAAGAGAGAAAAAAAAGGAGAGAGACAGAGACAAATGCAGAAGCCATCTCCATGCATATTGTCAAGCTACCAGAGAAGGTTGACTTGTCTGGTATTATACAGTTATGAATGGAATGGGGATATCTTAGTCAAGGCTCTGCGGTGGTAAGTGATAGACATCAACACTGGAGGTGGCTTAGGGTATGAGGAAATGTGCTGGAAGGTGCCAGCAGAACTCACAGAGCAACTGGGCAGGGGAGTCACAACAGAACTTGAAACTGGAGCTGGAGAACCATCAAGAAGCCTGGTAGACTACTTTCTCTGTCTCTCTTCCTACCTCTCTTACTTTCTGTAGTGGCCCCCATCCCCTCAATTTATGATTTTGATTTTATTATTTATATATATATATATATTTATAAGTTTCTATGTTTATCTGAGTGGGCTTTTTTTTAATTTGTTTCTCCCCTATTCTGGACTCTTCACCCAAGCAAGACCACCTGTGTGGTCCTCCCAGCTACAAAGGCTACATAAGCAATTGCCTCCTGTTTAAATGTCTATTAATCATGGGTGGCCATCAACAGGTCAGTTTTCCCTTACTGTAAATGAGAATGAAGGCACCATTCATTCCTGTGTATGCGTGTGTGTGTGTGTGTGTGATGAGGGGGTTTCTAAAGAAGGAAATGTGGGCTGAGAAAGCACACCAAATATTAAAAATTGGATCTTCTGCTATGTATTCTACTTCTTTGAATCATTAATTGTTTGGGAAGCTGATGTCTTCATTTCATTATATGGGCTCAGTCATTCAAAACTAATTCTTTATTGTTAAAACTGAAGAGACAAAAAAAAAGAAAACAAATTAAAAACTCCATTGGTATTAATAAAGATGGGTAACCAATTGTCTTTAATACAATATTCTGCTGTTCAAAGTGCTTTTTCCCCCTGAGATTGTGATATTTTTAATATTTTTAGAGTTAGAATGGCTAAGATAATTAAATCACCTTAATAACCTTAATTAAAAGCTTATTTTAAAAAGCTTATCAAAAAGAGAAATTAAAAACTTCGCATTAGCTCACTTCCTTCATACCTCTTATATTGGTTGGCTAAATTCTGCTGAAATGCAATACACCAGAAATGGAACAGCTTTTTAAAAAGGAATTTATTATGTTGCAAGTTTAAAGTTCTAAGGCCATAAAAATGTCCAAACTAAGGAATCCAGGAAAAGATACTTTGACACAAGAAAAGCCAATGGGTCTGGAATATCTCTGTCAGCTTGGAAGGCACATGACTGGTATCTGCTGGTCCTTTGGCTTCTGGATTCAAACTGCTTCCCCAGGCAAATTTTCTTTCTACTTCTCCAAATGTCTCTGTCTTTGTCATCTCTGAGCTTGAATGGGCAATCTCATCTCCCTCTAATCAAAAGGTCACACCCATAATTGGGAGGGTCTATCTCCATAAAACAATCTGATCAGAGGTTCCACCTTAAAGTATAGGTCTATCCCCAGAAGATTGGATCAGAATTAGAATCTGGCTTTTCTGGGGTACACAGTAATTTCAAACCAGCATACCTCTAAATATTATGTAAGATTTCATTTCTTGGTTTATCAATTTTAGAACTTCTACCTGAATCCTCCCAAAAGGAAGTTTTATCTCATCACTACTTTCTACAATAATCATCAAATAATCATGTGAATCTTCTTCTTTCTCCTTATGTTTGCCTTGGTAGTCTCCACTGTAAGTAAACAGCCTACTGTACCCTTCCTTTCCTACCTCTTTCTACCTATATGTCTATCAGTTCTACCTTTTTCTTTTATTTTTCAAGCATTCAGATTCTCTGTGAATTGTTTGAAATTGAGACACACATATGTTTATGTTGTGGATTTAATTGTGATCCCCAAAAGATATGTTCAACTCCTAACCACTAATCTCATGAACGTAATCTTATTGGCAAATGGGATCTTTGAAGATGTAATTAGTTAAAATGAGGCCAAACTGGATTAGGGTGGATTCTAATCCAAGATGACTGGTGTCCTTATAAGGAGAAGATAGAAGTTGTTTGACAGAGAGAGGACAGCCTGTGATGGAGGCAGAGAATGAGTTATGCTACAAATCAGAGAATGCCATGGATTGCTGGCAAATCACCTCAGAACTACAGACTTCAGAGAATACATATTTATGCTAACATATTGATTTGGACTTCTGACTTCCAGAGCTGTGGGACAATAAATTTCTGCTGTTTGATGTCACCTAGTCTGTTGTACTTTACTATGGCAGTCCTAGGAAACTAAGACATGTCTGTGTAATTAAATCTTTAAAAATTCTTTAAATTATAATTAATGCACAAATATGTTCACTGTGGTGAAATAAAAAGTATGGTAAAATTGTATTTTCCTCTCTGTGGGTTAAAATTTTGAAACCTATGACAGTAGAGAAACAATGGTCCCAAAACCAAGACTGAATAAATTTTATTTTCTTCCAGTCTATAAATTTTACAAAATCATGCTACCTTTGCCTTTACTTTTCAAACATGATTTTCTTATTCAGTTTTTTCCTTTCATTGGAGTTTTCTAGATGTCTTCCCTTTTTTTGCATCCCCCCCCAAACATACACACACACATGAATGCACACACATGGATGTATGCATCACATTTGTATGCATGCATTGCATTTGGCTTATATTCAAATAAGCTGCCATCTTAATGAGATAACCAGTGCATTCACAGAAGAAAATTTTTTGGAATCAACTTAAAGCACTTTGAAAATCACACAAATTAGCTCTGGCTTTAATAAAACCAATATCAAATCCCACAGCTCCACCTTGATTTGTAGAAGGCAAATAGAATCCCCAAAGTTAGTGAATATATTAAATGTTATCCACAACACTTATGATTAAAGGCAAATGCAGTATCAGTACTGATACTTTCTTCAATAGAGAGCAATAACCCAAGATAGAAGTTGATGACCTGTTTTATATTTTATCCATCAATATTACCTGTTGATTTTCTCTTTCTGTCTCCAAGTCTCCAATTTCCAAGATTGCTGAATTTGTTTAGCTTGGACTTTGCCTGCCTTATTCACTACTATATTTCCAATGCCTAGAAGAGTCCCTGCACATGGCAGTAACTCAAGAAATATTTATCATACTAAATATGTCCTTGCCTGTCTGAAAATGTTTGCTTTGTCATCACCTTTAATTGATTTTCTAACTTAGTGTGTTGTTTTAGTTTAAAATTTTTATGTGCTTGGAACTTTGAAGGCATTTCCCTGTTTTCTTCTAGTACTCAGCATTTCTCGTAAGAAAACTTGCTTCTGACCTTGATTTTTTTTTCCATCTGGGAGCTTTCAAAATCTTTCCTTTGTTCTTGATATTCTTAATTTTCTTGAAGAAGTTTATAAATATTTTCCTCCATTCATCTGAGCTGGCATTTGATGCATTATCAGTATGTCCCTGATTATTGTCTAACCTCCATTGCTTAGTTCTGTCTTTATAAAATTTCCATTGGTCAGATAGACTAGATTAATTATCTTTATCTGATTTAAATATCTCTTTATTTTTTAAATCTATATAGACCAGAGACCCTCCTTTAGTTTCCAAGCTGCCGGAATACAATATACCAGAAATAGAAGAGCTTTTAAAAAGGGGAATTTAATAAGTTTTGAGTTTACACTTCTAAGGCCATGAAAATGCCCAAATTAAGGCACCAACAAGATGTTATCTTCACTCAAAAAAAGGCTGATGAAGTTCAAGGTTTCTCTCTTAGCTGGAAGGGCACATGGCAAAATCTGCTAGCTTTCTCTCCTGGCTTCTAGTTTCATGGAGCTACCCCAGAGGTGTTTTCCTTCTTCATCTCCAAAGGTTTCTGGCTCTGTTGGCTCTATAGCTTTTTCCAAAATAGTTTCTCCTTAAAGGGCTCCAGTAAATAACTCCACCTTGAGTTAGTGAAGACACATCTCCATGGAAACAAACAAAATTCCCACCCATTAATACTGAATGATGATTAAAGGACATGGCTCTTCTGTGGTATACAACAGATTCAAACCAGCACAATCCACCCTGTGGAACCCCCGAAAGACAAGTTCTTTCCAAATTCAAAATAACATTAATTCCATCACAATATCAGAAAGTTTTAAACCATTTCAGTAACCATATATATATATAATACAAAGTCAGAAACAGCAAAAAATCTCATGAAAGTCAGCTACAGGAATGGCCTGTCATACATCAAAATTCTCCTCTGGCTCTGAACCTACAAAACTCAGAACAAGTTAGTTGCTGCCAACATACAATGAAAGAACAGCCATAGAATATGTATTCCTATTTCCATAGGGAGAAATTGGAAGGAACACAGTGTTCACTGGACCCAAGCAGTTTTGAAAACCTGCAGGGCAAACTCCATTAGATTTCAAAGTCTGAGAGTCAATTATCCAGGGCTTTACCAAGTGGCAGTCCTACTCTTTCCCACCTCTGTCCAAATGCAAACTTGGGGAGCATTGAGGAGACCAATTTTTTCTTGGCTCCACCCTTTTCAAGTATCAGGGCCACACGCGGATTCTCTACCATCTCCAGGGCACACGCTTACTTCCTCCAGAACAATGTGGTGGCAGCCAGGCTCTCTCTAACCCCCAAGGGGTCCACCCTTTCCAAGGCCTGAGGTGGCACAGCTCTTCCACTGCAATGAGGTGGAAGGTTCACCTTCTGCCTTTGGGGCAAATGCACCCTCTCCAAGTCCTTGGGTGGGTTAGTTCTCCTGACCCGAGGTCTCTTGACTTCAGACCTTAGCCTCCATGGTTCTAATTCTGAAGACATTTTCCCCTCATTGTGTCCCTTTTCTGAATCTTTTAGTCCAGACTCACAGCAGTTCTATTTATACAGATCCCACAACACTCTCATTGGCTTTCTATGTAGTAGATAAGGATCATGTCCATCATGCAAAAGGAGTTTCCACAAATCCTTCCTGGATGACTGCATCTCTGATCCTGGCTTTCTCTGAAATGACTGACTGGTTTCACATTTGGTTAAATCCTTATGTAGGGCACTATTTTCTGGGGTCTCCCTTGCTGGAAACCCAGAATTTTCCAGAACATTAATTTCTGATTTCTTTGAACCCAAGAGTTCAGTTCTCAGCTTATCCCTTTCCTGTCGCATTTCACTTTAAGCTGTGAGGAGTAACCAGGCTGCACTTTCCACATTTAATGTAGAAAACTCTTCTGTTAAATATCTAAGTTTATGGTTTTTAAAATCTGCCTTCCAGCCAAAACCACCAGTCAATTTTACCAGATTATCTGCCATTTTAAAACAAAGGTCTTCTTCCTTTCAGTTTGTAATAACACACATCATATTTCTGTGTAGAGCCTCATTACAGGTTTCTTTAGAGTCCACATTTCTACCAACAGTTTCTTTGAAGCATTCTAGGCCTTCTCTACCAAATTCCTCACAACTCTTCCAGCATCTTCTCCTTATCAATTTAAAAAGCCTTTCCAACATGTTTGGTATTTGCAAGCTACAGCAGCACCCCACTTCTCTGATACCACAATCTGTTTTTGTTTGCAAGCTGCCAGAATGCAATATACCAGAAGCAAAACAGCTTTTAAAAAGGGGAATTTATTAAGTTGCAAGTTTGCAGATCTAAGGCCATGAAAATGTCCAAATTAAGGCAAGTCTATAAAAATGTCCAAATTAAGGCACTAGCAAGAGGTTACTTTCACTCAAGAAAGACTGATGAAGTTGCGTGGGCTCTAAAACTTTTTACAAACTGGTTCCCTCATAAAGGGCTCCAGTAAGCAACCCCACCTTAAATAAGTGGAGATACATCTCTGTGGAAACAATCCCAGAAATGTCCCACCCAGCAATATTGAATGAGGATTAAAGGACATGGCTTCTCTAGGGTATATAACATATTCAAATTGGCTCAGATCCCAAGGCTTTACCAATTTCAGATACCAATTTAAGGAGCACCAATTCTCATCCTTGCAGAACTTGGCTTTCCCAGAAAGTCTAGTCAAATTCGTGAGAGAGGAAACCCTTGTTTTTGCCTTGCAACAGTACACTGACAGATGGTATCTTTGTTGAATGGGTCCAGGCCCATGAAGATTAAATGTATCCTTCCATAAATTCCACATTAAGATTTTCATTTATTTCCTGTTTCCAGCTGCCATTCTCCCTTTAGCCTTCTCAGTTGTCTGACTCTCATCTTGGGACCTTTTGTCATAAATCACAAGGCAAATCAATACTTATATCTGCTTTAACTCATCTCTATAAGTTCTCTAGGCCCCAAAATTGTATCTCCATTTCTTTGTCCATTCAATAAACATGTATTGTGTGTCTCTTATGTTACAGGAACTGTTCTAGATGCTGAAATGTGGCCACAAATGAAGCAGGCTTTAGTAAATATTCTTTCATTATACACATACGTGTGCATGTATGTGTAAGACCAGAAACAGAGATAAATACAGGAAGAGGGTTTGAATTTTGGCTTATTGTTAAATCTTCCATGATTTTCTTAAGCAAAGTCAATTCACAAGTTGCAGGTTGTCTAAGGAACTGTTAGTAAATTTAATTCAACCGTGCTGAAAAAAGAGAAGATTCTATAAAATACTGAAGCTTTTTGTATTAGGATTCTTATCAGAATGTGTAAATAAGCCACAGAAATGAACTCCTGTTTTTCATTAAAATAGATCTCGTGGGTAAGGTAAAATTTTATTGTGAAATATGGAGCACACAGAGGGTGTAACTTCCAATTTGATATTTTTTTTTTTTGCATGGGCAGGCACCGGGAATTGAACCCTGGTCTCCAGCATGGCAGGTGAGAACTCTACCTGCTGAGCCCCCAATTAGATTTTTAAAGATATTTTATTATATATCCATTTAGGTGAAGTCTCATCTTATTTCTTTTGAAATATTGCCCTCAATTCTTTCAAGAATTTGTGACTCTGCAGAGCACTTCATTGTAGAGTGATGCATCATGCTTTGCACTTTGCATTCTGTATTGACATTCCTTTAATTATATTCTGAAACATGGATTTGTAATGACTACATTTAATTAGAAACATCACCTTAATAAGTCCATATAGTTTAATGATCCTATTGAGAAGAGTTGGAAAAATGCCTGTGATTGACTTTTAGCGTGTCTTTTCTGATTCCTCAATATCTCATTCTTCATAAGTTTTGTTTTCTCATAAAGTTTGGGGTAACTCATTTCAGCTTTCCCCTCTTGACAATCAAGATCCTAATACCCAGCCTAGGTTTCTTTTCTTCATTTCTACCCTCTTTAAATTGCCATGGCAATAAGACTGCTGCTCCTTCTATTCAAGAAAGATGACATTTAGCACTGCTTTGCTATATTACTTCATAAATACATGCCCTAAAGTCACTTGAACTCTTGGTCATAGATTTGAGAATTCTCCAATATATGGATTCTGCCATCTGTTTATTACATCTTTAATCAAAATGTCTAATCGGAATTTTCTTTGACTAAGGGCATGTTTGTATTTGTTCTCTGTCCCTGTCTTGTCTGTTTCCATTTTTTTCTCTTCTCTTTCTGTAACATCATATGTAGGAAATTAACAAAATGAAACAAAGTCTCATTTCATATTATTGTGACAATATATCTATGGGTATTATTAGAGGCATTTTGCCTATGGTAAACAAGTCCCAGGGTAAAATTGAACTTTGCTTTCTGCTAGTGCTTATATAGTAATTCATGTATATTCTATTGACAGTGCTATAGTGCTGCTGGCTTCAAGGGGGCTGAATCTCAGAAAGCATGTCAACAGTGACACAAACCTGCACAGAACAGCACCGTAATCCCTTCCTTTCACTATTGCAGTTTTAACAGAACAACCGAATGGCCAATATGGCTCTGAGGATGTTTCTAAAAATGGCCTCTTGTTCTGCTTCTTGCATAACACAAATCATAAACACAACGCCAGTTTTGTTTTTCCTATCATGTCTGACTAGATTTTTTTTTCCGAAGCAATTCTGGCCCAAGAAGATATAAGAAATTGAAAACAAGTTCTTCTTCCAAATATATCTGAAAGTCATTCCATGAAATTATTGCTTTTAGGGAGAGAGAGAAATGATCTGCTGTCCTATTAATGCTGTTCACCTTTCATTACTATTATGAATGAAAAAATTGTTCCTGAGCAAATGGAAATATGAGGAGAAAAAGAGGAAAAGGGACATAGAGGAAGTAAAATTGTTGTCACAACTCCATAAATCGCCATCAGAATTTCCAAATCTTACTTGATTTCAAACTTGAGCATTATCTCCTCTCTCACCCATACACACACATATGCATGCACACACAAACACACATACACAAAATTGAAGCAGAATAGAGAAATAGAGAAAAGAGGACAAATAGGGAAGAAGAATTTATAAATAAAAGTCCTTCCATGAAATATATATAAGGGAGGGGGAAAAATAAAGGAAGTATGAGAATACCTCCTGTTGATCCCATCTCCTGTCATTTTTTTCCACCCTGTGTTGCTTAGTTTCTCATTATCTACCTCTTCTGACACTTCAAACCTACAGTCCCTACCCTAGAGATTCATGGCTATACAGAAATCATCCAATTTTCTCTTCCAGGGACATTTATCCCAAATTATTTTTTACTGTAAGCACCACAGGTAGACTGTGGGTCCAGATATGACAAAACTACACATATGTTGAGTCAGAAGTGCTTCACAAACACAGCAATCATCCTTAATACAAAATACAAAGTATAGATGATGTGTGTCTGGTTTATAATTCCTTATAAAAAGTGAAACATGAAAGACTATTCTCATATTTAGGATCCAATAGCCTATTTCCTTTTTACTTTTTAAAGTACTCAATACACTTCTGTCAGTAGAGTTTAATAACTTAGGCCTCTTAATCAAACTAGCTTACAAATTTGGAGCCCGTTCTCCTGGGAGGTATCTATAACTACCTGGCATTTTTTTTTTTTTTTTACCTTCATGTGGGATGCAAGGATTACTTTCTGATATATAAGAAAATTAAGTGCACTCAACCATAAAGCAATGCATTTTTTAATCAGAGCTCTGAAAACTCAGCTCCATGTTTCTGTTTCTCTCAAGAGATGCCAATGCACGTGTGGACAGCAGCTCCAATTACAAAAGGGAGAGGCTGCATCTGCAAGGAACAAAATTAAAGTAGCAAATATAAATGATAATGGTCTGATCTTTGTGCCACATGTGCATAGCACTGTACTAGGCACCAAACCCTTTAACGGAGATCTAAAAATTGAGTTAAGATAAAAAGGATACCTCTGCATCTATCAATTCATTTCAATTCAACAAATATTTATTGATAGCTTGGCCTATAAGCTTGAGATTTATTGCTGAACAAAACTTAGATTCCTAATGTGAGACTACATTCCTATGGGAAGACACAGACAATAAAACATAAACATTATAAGTACATGTAATGTATAATATATTACCAGTTAATAGGTACTATGGATATAAAATGGAGCAGAATTAATGGATTCAGGTGTTAAGCAATTTAAATAGTATGCTTGGAATAGCCTTCGTTGAAGAGGTGACACTTGAATAAAGACTTAAAGGGAAATAAGGATTAATCATGTCAATATCTGGGAGAAGAGTATTACAGGTAATGGGGACTGCCCATGTAAAGACCCCAAAGCAATGGTCTACCTGACATGCTCAAAGAACAAAGAGGAGAATATAGCTGAAAGGAATTGCACAAAGGGGGAAATTAAAGAATATGGTACAAGAGAGATAACAACATGACGGAGGTGGAGATGAAGCAAATCATCTAAAACACTGACTTGTAAGTCTCCTTCTTTATCTGAGAGTAGCATGGAATATTTCCAGGGTTTGGAACAGAGGCAAGTATGGTATGACATGAACAGTAAGGTTTAAAGACTCACTCCACTGCAAAGTGGCAAGAAAAACTTGTAGATGGAAGTGGTGGATGCAGTCTTGAGGTAAGAGATGACTGTAAGTTCAACAGTGTAGGAGCAGTGGTGGATACCAAAAAGTGGCCAAACTCTTGATATATATTGAATAGGGAGATGACAAGGTTTCCTAATTGATATATTGATAGATAAACAGAAAAATCAAAATCTAATATAAACTAAGCAACTTACATTTTATGAAAGGCTGTTCCTTATCCAATTTAACCCCAAAAATAAACCCATCAAATTGACAGGTGAGGTGTTATCTCCATTTTATAGGTGAAAAATAAAAATAGGTTTATTGGAAGATGACTGGCACTCTTACATAGTAAATGATTCTTTCAACCACAGCTTACTGCAAAAAAACTATACTTTCAGCTTTTTTACATCATTTCATCTTCCTACAAACAATGGCATGAAGAGCTACCCACATTTATCAAGTAATGAAAGAGAGGCTCTGAATGAGGCTCACAATTGTGAGATAACCAAATTTCCACAATTAGAGCTAGGAATTATAATAACCCTCACTTCAATGTTCTTTTTCTTTCCTGATTCCTATTCCTTCTACTAACTGGAAGTATCTAAGTAAACTGTATGAAATACCTCTATTTGTTTAATCCTTACAACATCCCTATGGGTAATCAATGGTGCTGGTATCCATTTCCTAGGCAAAGAGAAAGAGGTTATATAGTAAAGTACCCAAAGGTACATGTCAGTAACTGGCATAGATAGATTTTAAATCAAAGCCAATTTGACTCTGGAATCCACAATTTTCACACAAAGCTACATACTCTTGATGAAAATATTGATAAAAATATATTGTCTCCAGTCTTCCAAGGAAGTTGTGAAAATTAAATGAAGCAATGTATGTGAAATTGGTTATTAACTACAAGTTGCTCTATAGATACTGCTTGTTAGTGTCATCATCACCTGGAAAGTGAACCATGTTGGCTGCCTAATTTAAATTTCAAAATCCAAAAATCAGGTAGAAGAAAAACATCTCTAAGGGTTGGGGCTGTCACCCCTTCAGACTGCTGATTGCACTTAGCATTTTTGAGTGTCTCTCTCAATGAATCTGAAGTGAATGTAGGAAAAACTCATCTGAGCTGTGAGATCTCAAAGCAGGATACAGCCCAGAATGCTGAGATACAGGAGTGTGGTAATTCTGCACCTGCTTTCCGGCTCTCAGGTTTGGGCAGAGAGGCTCTAGTGCAGTGAGCCCTCTCAGAAGGCATAGGTTTGTTTGCCCTTGATCAGCTGTTCCTACCACTTAGGGAAGCCCTTTGGTTCTTTTAATCTGTTTCCCCTTAGGCTGTTTTCATCCAGGTGTGATCAGGAAATAGCGCTTCAAGAGCTGAGGGCTGATGTTTGTTTTGATACAAGAGGTCCACAGTGAATCACTGTCCCCTGGAGTGGGCATTGATTAGCATTTCAGTGGAATTCAATTAAACCTAACACACATTTATGGAGTGTCTGCAACATACCTGACAATTTTTCATCAGGCGCTGAGTGGGAAGCTAAGATGAATCAGCTCTAGTCATTTAGCTCTTGGGTTCTGATAAAAATAAGATAGGCAACAAAATGCATAGTTCTAAAAACTGTGGTACATTCCCCACAAGAACTAAAATATATTGAGTTTGGACTCTAGCCAAAAATAAAGACTCCTTCTTACTAGGGGATCTAAGAAGTTTTTATGGAGAAACTGACTTTTGAACTTGACTTAGAGGTAGTTTTCCTTTTTTTTTTTTTTTAATAACAGAACAAAGGAAATGCATATTTCAGACAAGATTTCACAAATTTATAGGCACAGGAATGGTAAATATAAGGAGAATGGTGAATAACTGGCTGCTATTGAAGGACAGATTGAAAATAAGTGGATAATACAGACAAGGGAGATTATAAGAGGAAAATATATGAGTAAAAAGTTAAGTTGGTTCCATAATGATAGCAGTTTGCAAGCAACTGATCTCTGTCTCTTACATAGAAACAGGTTTCTTTCTTATGGCATGTACTTCAGTGCCCACATTTTCTTAGCTTCTAAGGACTCCTGTCATAATGGATTAAGAGCTAGACTAATTCAGTTTTGCCTCATTTGAGTAAGATCTTTGAATATCCAAATTACAAATGGGTTCATACTACAGGATCAGGGATTAGGGTTTGAATGTGTCTTTATAGGGGAATGATTCAATCTACCACAAAGAGGAAATGGAATTAATGGAGGTTTTGCTGCATTGTTTTGTTCTGGACATAGCCAAGTTAAAAACACATTTGTTACAGGGAAAGGGAACAGTTTAAATGAACTGAAGAATAGACAAAGAGATTTATAATATTATGCAGGTGATAGAAAAATTAAACGTAGCAAAGGAAAAAATAAATAATTGTTCTCCTGAGAAACAAATGAATTTAGCAAAGATAGAGATGAAACAAAGAAGATAAATATAAGTGAGAGGGTAGAAAATATTCAATGGACCAATGTTTGCAATGAAATAGGCAGTTGAGTGATCTTTGGAGAATGAGGGAAACAAAGTTTGGGGAGCTGGAGAAGCTTTGACATAACTGCTGTAAGAAAACAACTAGGAAAAAAAAACATGTTTATATTGCTCAATAATACTAAGGGTAAAGAAATCTCATATATTTATTCAACAAGTATTTATTGAGCACATATTAAAGGACAGACACTTTTCCAGGTTTGGTCTAAGATTATGATAAAAAAAAATGTGGCATTGTCTTTCATGGAGCTTACATTACAGTGGAAAATTGCCAAATGTAAAAATAAAACTTATTTAGATGATGGTGGAGACAATGAGGATAAAGAATGAAGCTGATGGGAGAACTCAAGTTGCAGTAATGAGGTAAGTCTTCTCTAAGGGAACGACTTTTTTTGCACTTATGAATGACAAGGAAACTCCATTCATATTAAGAACTTGAAGATTATAACAGTCAGATTATATCATAACACGCAAATTGTGCAAAGCCCCAGGAGAGATTTGATACCTTTTATGTCTGGGGAAGGGGAAGGGAAGTGTGGGCTGGAGCTTAGTGAGTACAGAAAGATCGGCAGGGGATGAAGTCAGCAAATTTCCTTCTAGGAAAGATGGAAAGTCATTCACCAGTTTGAACTGAGGTATGAGATGTTCTAATTCAGTATTTGAGAAGATCATTGCTGGTGCTGTGTGGGATATATATTCTTAGGAGGAGGGGTGGGGCTGAAGGGAAAATAGGGTGAACAGTTCTAAATAGTTTTATTCACCAGGGAAACCTATGCGATTAAAAAAGGACCGATGGACTGTTAAATTGAGCTTCTGAAGCTCAGTCGTGAAAGTGAAAATGGCAAAAAAAAAAAAATAGTTCAGAAAGAGTGAGTTGGTGAGAGGAAGAAAGGTAGCAAATGATTGTGGGATGGTGGGGATTCAGACTGTGAGGTTCTGGTAGTGAGGCAGTCCTGGGAAATGGTAAACGAAGACAACATAAGAACTTCATGACTGGCTCCTCCTTAGAGGTATAATGCAAAGGAACAATCCAAGAAGGCAGGAAAAGAAGGGCAGAATATATTTGGATGAGTAGAGAAAAATTGCAGGGATTCATACTCATTGATTTGTCTGATAATATATCATCAGCATCTTTCAATACGTTATTTAAAAGCAAATCTTCCAAATATGCAGAAAAGTTATTATGATAATGCATGGCCTAATGCCCACCTTTCAGTTGTATCAAATTTTAACATTTTGCCATAGTTTTATTCCCACCTATTTTAAAGTGTCAGTAAAATAAAAGGTGAAGTTCTGCTTCCCTTTCTACCCCTTTCTGATCTCATTCCTTTCTCTCCATTTTAAAGTTAATTTACCCCCAGGTATTGTTTTATCATTCCCATGAATGTGTTTGAAAAATTCATTAAATATATATATCAATATATTTTAATATAATATTCTCAGGAATCTATATATTAAAAATTAAATAGATATATAATCATATTTGTTGTTTGTTTTTAATAATGCCCCAGGTCTCATTACTTACCAAGTTAAAAACTGTGATTTATATATATGTATGTGTGTATGTTTAATATGTGGGTGTGTATATTCACGTGTATAAAATATAATTTATAATATAATATGTATATTTTCTTTATCAGAGTCTCCTAAGAATAAATACTGTATAATAATTTGTGATATCATCTACTCATCCTGAGCTATCTTTGGTGAAATTAGTAACAAAGTAACAAAAACAAAGTGATGTAGAATTTGTTGAATTCTTGGCAAATATTTGAGTCAGCTGGGAGCATAAAAACTTTAGGAAAACAATTTGGCTCAAGGGATCAAAACTCTAAAAATATTTATAAGAAATCATCCAATAAATCCAGTTCAAAAAGTTGACCTGAAGATTATCAAAGAACAGAAACAAAAAAAGATTATCAGAGGTATTCACACAGATCTTGCCCCCCTCTGGCTATTCATTCATGACAATATTGTTTCTAAGGACAAATAGGAAGAAAAAAAAAAAAGAACAGAAAAAAACTTTAAAAGGCCATAAATTTCTAAAAATTGAGAGGAGGGGCTATTTTCTAAGTTGTAATATGACAACAGAATGTAACATTAAATAATTATTAAAATAAACTTTTAAAAATTTTCTAATGTGGGAAAATTCATGTGACAAAATAACATCATTTAACTATATTGAAATGAGTATCTGCATGTGAGAGAGAAAATGTGTGTTTCTAGAAAAGAGGACTAAAAGAAAATACATGTACATATGTGAAGATGTGTGACTATCAATTATGTAAGTTTCATTTTCTTTCTCCTAACATACACATTTCAGATCATTTTCAGAGAACATGTACTACCTCTAAGATTTAAAAATAATAACGTGCTATTTAGAAAAAAAATAGAATTAAAATAGTAGAATCTTTAAAAGTAACTAAAATAAATAGTTGGTGAATTTTAGGCATTTTGACTATTCCACACTAATCCAAATGATTTTGTCCTTATAAAATACTATTTGAATTTTATGATATGTCCATAGAGCCATATCATGATAATGAAATACAGATAAATCCATTTCCAAATAAGTAAACTGAAGTATAAATAGGTGAAAGAAGTTGCCAAGATAATCCATAGAGTGGTAGAATTGAGATTAGAAACCAGGGTGTGTTTTTTTTGAATGCCGTTTTTATCTACCACCCTACCACTTTGTTGAACAAAAATGTTCTGTAAGATGACTCTGTTGGTGTAATTTGAAAGAGGCCAGCAGTGAATATAATTTTGAGATTACCAAGGAATTGAATCAAATTATTGAATATCACTGAACCTCGAAGACAGGGTACAAAGTACCAACTCTCAACATGACAAAGTCCGAATCCTTTGCTTGTTTTCAAGCGAAAACATGCTCATCAGGTATCAGGGACTATGGGAAAGGAAAATGATCATAAGTGTTTATGAACTCAGACTAACATAGCAAGTTAAATAGAGAGCCCTGACCACTTTCTTTGTGAATATTTTCATTGATAATATCTAGAAATGTATCCCAACTACTTACAATTTTATATCAGATTGATAACCCCCTTGCTTTGGCAAAGTACATGTTCTATAACTGTGTCTGTGTGGATAAAATGAAATTTTGAGTAGTATTTATTTAGATGAGTCAAAAATTACAACTCTCACCTGATTTTGCCAGTAGTAGCTTTACCCCACCGAAAACAAAATTGCTTTTATTGTAGGTTTCTTTGGCTTAAGTCACCCAGAAAATTAACTTGGCTTATATTTCACTTTATCTCCATAGTAATAAATCAACTGAATAACACATTTATAAAGTGTTTTATTATATTATTTTTATAAACTCTCTACCAAATGAAACACAGAGCAGGAAGATTTCCTCTTTTTTTTAGATACTGTCATTTCCTTTAAGACCTCCATTGACTTCTCTATTGATTTATCCCAGGATATATTTATTAAGTTATATGGAGAAAATTCTCTGAAGTTACCATTTAAATATATCTGGACATAATGTTTGGGGGTACCAGTTGAAGCAGATCACAGGACAAGGATGTCTTAGACATATTTCCACAGGGCAGAAACAGGCATTTCCATCTCTATTTGTGTTTTATTTGATCACCTATTTCTTCCTTCACCTTCAATCTCCTGGTGTATTTCACTTTTGTTACTGGCATCTGCACAGCCAATAACTGCCTGGGACAATGGCCTTGGTATTGTCATAAGAACAATATATTTTCACAAGGATGAGTTGTTTTTAGAACAATTTATCCAGTGGATTAGACTCTCTACAGCAAGGCTCAGCATGTCTTCCTATTTCAACTGCCTACTAGTCTAAGATTTATTAGACTCTGCTCAAGGCACATTTCACTGCATATTTCATTCGGCAAACTGCCTGATGTTCTGTAGGGAGAGTAGAGTGAATTGTAAATGTTATGTCACACTTGTTGATTCCTTTTAAGTGAACATGCTTTGAAAGATGCTAAATGAATTCCTAGTATTTTTCCCTTTTTTTAACTTCCCCTCAAAATTTTGCAGTGTAAATATTATAATTAAAAATAGAAAAAAGGAATGTTATAAAAATCTAGGTAGAAGGAACATGCTCCCCTGGAAAAGTATGGGATCCTGCTGTTTTGCCCAGGTTTCCTGTTTATTTTTTATTAGTTTCACACACTATTCATTCCAAATTCATTCCCCACCTTTTTCTGCCCTGCCTTCGGCCTTGGATTGCCTCACTGGGATTCCACTGTCAGATTTCTAGATGGATGCTGCAAAAGTGAGGCACCGGGAAGTTTCCCAAGGATTGAAAATGAGAGAGGTTAAGATTTTACTTTCCCTGGGTCCTTCCTGACTCATTGCAAACTTGACTTCAGTAGCTGTCTCCTTCCAGAAAGTAGCGCTAGGAGGCAGTTGCACAGATACTTCCACTTCTTTTACAACTTCAGTCCAGGATGGTAATGGCTTTCTGCTATGGCAAGTGTCTGATTGTCTTACCTCAATGTTCTTGTTGGGTCTGCCCATTTGTTCACACCTCTGAAAGTAATACCTCTGTTGAAGTTTTATGTGCCATCTGAGTTGGAATCTTTTTCCTGAGGTGACCTTGGCTGATGCATATGTTTTGAGTCAAGTAACCTGACTTTAGTGACTGGAAAGCAATCAACATTTCAAAAACAGAAGTTAGCTTTTACTTGCTTGATTGTTTTTTGTTGTTGTTGTTGCTATTGTTGTTTTTCATTTCTTTTTGATGAAACACCTTTGTTTATTTGTCCAAAGGAAATGCTGCCTATTATTGTGCATTTTCTGATGTGTCCCTTTTAAGGAAAGGGAGAGTAGATAGACTGTTTTGTATTTTAAAAAAAATAATAAAATATTTACTTTTGTTTTTACTGTTTTTTTTTTAATCAAATGAGCTGTATTTTAGAGCTTTACAGACAATTAATTTACACAGATCACAGGGTAAAGCAGCCTTCAGTAGACCTACTGTTCTCAAGTTACATGTTTTCCTACTATACACACCTCCCTCCATTACTTGAGTACAATGGAGATTGACTGTGGACCAGCAGGGGATGAATTGATGAGATTTAAAATATTCCCATTATATGCAAACATCACATAAACAATATCAAGAGAGCCACAGCCTGTTCATTAGGTTTTAAGATTAGTTTTGGCAATTTTCTTCTACAGGGCAAAATTATTTTGATGGACCATTTTCAAAGTGATCAGATTATGTTTAGGAGAAATAGTGAACTATCACTTGGTTTGTTTCTTACTGAAGTATTTATTTTGTTATTATGTAGATAGGGGCCTATATTAGTTAGGAATCTCTAGAGAAACAGAATCAACAGGGAACACTTGCAAATATAAAATGTATAGAAGTTTCTCACGTGACCACATGAACACAGAGTCCAAAATCCATAGGGCAGGCTATGAAGTCGACGAATCTGATGGAGGGTCTTGACAAACTCTGCAGGAGAGGCTTGCCAGCCAAAGCAGAAAGAGAGTCTGTCTCTTCTGAATCCTCCTTAAAAGGCTTCCAGTGATTAGATTGAGCATCACTCATTGCAGAAGACACTCACCTTGGCTGATTACAAATGGAATCAGCTGTGAAAGCAGCTGACGTGATCATGATTTAATTCTATGAAATGTCCTCATTGCAACAGACAGGCCAGCACTTCCCCAACCAGACAAGCAGGAACCACCACTTGGCCAAATTGACACTGAACATGACCATCACAGTCCACCCCTTGTCCACATGGTAACTATATACATCACCTTAAACCATACCTAATTTCTAAATAAAACAACAGTAAAACACACATTTTTTTTTCACCTAACAATACTCAACTGTCCTGCATATAACCGGAAACACATCAACTCTCTCCAGAATAGCGTGCAAGTCCTTGGGTAATATTCATTCTTAAATTTGATATCTTACAACTTAAACAGTATAACAGGAACAAAACAGCATTACAGTCCTCATTTCTGTAACTGATCATGTGGTCATGGTTCATATTTATCACTACCTTCTTCCACTACCCATCCCATGTTCCCTTTATCCTCAGCAAGCATTTCAGCTGGCCATGGATCTTTGTCTAACGGGGTGACCCAAACCTTCATTCCTGAAGTTTCAGACCCATTGGTAGTCCTGCTTGGATTGGGCTGTTGCAGTTTTCCATTGATTTTAATCACAGGGCATGGTAGTATTAAAAGATGCCCTAGGGGATCTCCTATGTTCCAAGAAAACTATTCTTCACCTCCATTGTGTAGTTGCAGTCCTACTTCCCCTGATAGTCAGGGTCAATCACCCCAGACAATAATGCAATCCTCTTCTTGGCTTGTTGATCCAGGGACATGAGCAGCCCAAAGTGACCAGGTGGCAGTCTTAGATTCCAGTTCAATGGAATCGTTGTTTCTCCTAGTGGAAACACTCCCCTTTTTGAAACTAAAACATGTAGACCAGCAGAGCTCAGGGTCGTAGGGACAGAAAGCAAAAGTTTTCCTAGTGGATCGCTAGGGGTAATAGTGAGTGGTGCCACTCCCATTTCCACACCTTGGTTCCGGGACCCATATATCCTGGCTATGGGAGAAAAAGCACCATACAGCAGACACTGATTCAGAGCATATACAGCTTCCTGGGGAACATTACCTCAACCTTTCAAGGTGTTGCTACCTAATTGGCACCGTAACTGAGTTTTCAAAAGGACATTATACCGTTCTATCAATCCAGCTGTTTCTGGATCATGGGGAACATGGTAAGACCAGAGAATTCCATGAGCATGTGCCCATTCCCACACTTCATTTGTTGTGAAGTGTGTTCTTTGATCAGAAGCAATGCTATGTGGAATAACATGACAATGGATAAGGCATTCTGTAAGCCCACAGATGCTAGTTTTGGCAGAAGCACTGTGTGCAGGGAAAGCAAACCCATATCCAGAGTATGTGTCTATTCCAGTTAGAACAAATCGCTGCCCCTTCCATGAAGGGAGTGGTCCAATGTAATTAACCTGCCACCATGTAGCTGGCTGGTCACCTCAGGGAGTGGTGCCATGTTGGGGGATGAGTGTAGGTCTCTGCTGCTGGCAGATTGGGCACTCAGCAGTGGCTGTAGCCAAGTCAGCCTTGGTGAGTGGAAGTCCATGTTGCTGAGCCCATGCATAACCTCCATCCCTACCACCATGACCACTTTGTTCATGAGCCCATTGGGCAATGGCAGGAGATGCCAGAGAAAGAGGCTGATTGGTATCCACAGAATGGGTCATCTTATCCACTTGATTATTAAAGCCTTCCTCTGCTGAAGTCACCCTCTGGTGTGCATTCACATGGGACGCAAATATCTTCATGTTTTTAGCCTACTCAGAAAGGTCTATCCACATACTGCTTCCCCAGACCTCCTTGTTACCAATTTTCCAATTTTGGTCTTTCCAAGTCCCTGACCATCCAGCCAAACCATTAGCAACAGCCCGTGAGTCAGTATACAAGCACACCTCTGGCCAGTTTTCCTTCCAAGCAAAATGAACAACCAGGGGCCCTGCTCAAAGTTCTGCCCACGGGGAGGATTTCCTCTCACCACTGTCCTTCAAGGACACGCCAGAAAGGGGTTGTAGCACCAATTTCAAGTGGTACCTGCATATCATGCTGAACCATCAGTAAACCAGGTCCGAGTTTTCTCTTCCTCAGTCAATTCACTGTAAGGAACTCCCCAAGAGGCCATAGCTCTGGTCTGGGAGAGAGAAGGTAATGTGGCAGGACTGGAGAACATGGGCATTTGGGCCACTTCTTCATGTAACTTACTTGTGCCTTCAGGACCTGCTCTGGCCCTATCTCATATATACCACTTCCATTTTACAATAGAGTGCTGCTGAGGATGCCCAACTTTATGGCTTGGTGTGTCAGACAACACCCAGCTCATGATAGGCAACTCAGGTCTCATGGTAACTTGGTGGCCCATGGTTAAGCATTCAGTCCCTACTAAGGCCCAGGAGCAGGGCAAAAGCTGTTTCTCAAAAGGAGAATAGTTATCTGCAGCAGATGGCAAGGCTTTGCTCCAAATTCTAAGGGTCTGCATTGTGATTCTCCTATAGGGGCCTGCCAAAGGCTCCAGACAGCATCTCTATTTGCCACTGACACTTCCAGCACCATTGGATCTGCTGGATCATATGGCCAAGTGGCAAAGCAGATTGCATAGCAAGCTGGACCTATTGTAGAGCCTCCTCTTGTTCATGTCCCCATTCAAAATTAGCAGCTTTTCTTGTCACTTAATAAATGGGTGAGAGTAGCACATCCAAATGAGGAATATGTTGTCTCCAAAATCCAAAAAGATCAACTAGGCATTGTGCTTCTTTTTAGGTCGTAGGAGGGGCCAGATGTAGCAACTTATTCTTCACCGTGGAAGGGATATCTCAACATGCCCCACACCACTGGACACCTAGAAATTTCACTGAGGTAGAAGTCTCTTGTATTTTTGTTGAATTTATCTCCCATCTGCTGACATGTAAATGCCTTGCCAGTAAGTCTAGAGTAGTTGCTACTTCTTACTCACTAGGTCCAATCAATGTGATATCAACAATATAATGGACCAGTGTGATGTCTTCAAGAGGGAGAAATGATCAAGGTCCCTGCAGTCAAGATTATGACAAGGGATGGAGAGTTGATATACTCATGAGGTAGGACAGGGAACATATATGGCTGACCTTGCCAGCTGAAAGCAAACTGTTTTTGGTGGTCCTTACTGATAGCTATTGAGAAAAAAGCATTTACCAGATCAATAGCTGCAGACCAGGTACCAGAGGATGTACTGATTTGCTTAAGCAATGATAACACATCTGGAACAGCTACTGTAATTGGAGTTACCACCTGGTTGAGTTTACAATAATCCACTGTCATCCACCAAGACCCATCTGTTTTCTGCATAGGCCAAATAGGAGAGTTGAATGGGGATGCGGTGGGAATCACCAACCCCTGCATCCTTCAAGTCCTTGAGAGTGGCAGTAATCTCTGCAATCCCTCCAGGAATCCTGTATTGCTTCTGATTTACTATTTTGCTAGGTAGGGGCAGTTCTAGTGGCTTCCACTTGGCCTTTCCCACCATAATAACCCTCACTGCATGAGTTAGAGAGGCAATGTGAGGATTCTGCCAGTTGCTCAGTATGTCTATACCAATTATGCATTCTGGAACTGGGGAAATAACTACAGAATGGGTCTGGGGGCCCACTGGACCCACTGTGTGACAGACCTGAGCTAAAACTCCATTGATCAGCTGGCCCCCACTCTGACTGGTGGACCAGAGTGATGTTTTGCATCCCCTGGAATTAATGTCACTTCTGAACCAGTGTCTAATAATCCCCAAAATATTTGATCATTTCCTTTTTCCCAATTCACAGTTACCCTGGTAAAAGACCATCAGTCTCCTTGGGGAAGGCTTAAAGGAAGATGAACAGTATAAATTTGTGGCAGTGTAACAGTGTTCTCCCCCAAAGGGACCTGGCCTACCCTTCATTCAAGGGGCTCTGGGTGTGTGAACCCTCTCAAGTCTGGAAATTGATTAAAGGGCCATGACTCTGTGTTTTTGTAATTCAGGTTAGACTTCTGTTCACTTGACCTAGAACTTTTTTTTTGTTTACACAGCTCAAATAAGAATTCAGTAGACTGCCCTTCTATTGTATTTCTAGGTACCCCATGATTTACTAACCAATGCCACAAATCTCTGCGAGTCATATAATTTTGACTCCTGCTTTGAGTTTGCTGTCTATTATAATAGCCACATCTATCCTGCCTTTGGTGATTAAGTGCTGCCACCTGGCTTCTGCCAACTCAGGATCCCATCATCCCATTGTGTTTAAAGATTCCAGCTCAGTGACAGTCATTTCTACCATAATATCTGGCTTACAGAGAAGTGCAACTACAGAGCTCTTCAGGGATGATGGTGCTAGTCTCACAAATTTATTTCTCACTCTTCTGGTAAAAGGTACATCCACCAGACATTCCTGGGGTGTAAGAGCAGGCTTTGCACGATAAATCCACTCTAACATGCCAATTTCTCTAAGCCTCTGGATCCCCTCATCTACATTATACCAGGGCAGTTCTGGCATTTCAACCTCAGGTAGTGTCGGCCACCTTTTGATCCATGTTTCAACCAACCATCCAAACAAACTGTCAATACCTTTTCTAACCCCTCAAGCTATAACATTGAATGCAGAATCTCTGCTTAGTGGGCCCATATCAATAAATTCAGCCTGATTCAGCCTTATATTCCTCCCATTTTCCCACACCCTTAAAATATATTGACACACATAGTCCCCTGATTTCTATCTATATAAATTGGAAAACTAGCACAGTTCTTTTGGAGTATAACGTACCTCCTCATGTGTGATACTTTGTACCTCACCTTTAGGGACCTATTGGGACTTTAGTCTACTTATAGGTCTGGAAGAAATGATGGGTGGTGGGGGTGGGTCATGAAAAGAATTAGAAATATCTTCCAAGCCATTTGCTTCAGGGCCTTCATTTGCAGTTTCATCTGGTGAAACCGGATTAATTTCTCTAGGGATAATCCCTTTAGGAAGAGGTTAAGTGGCCAACTCCTCAAAGCAGGCTGGAGGTGGGGAGGCTATGTCCTCAGGGCAGACTATTACAGGGTTATCTAGAGAAGACTCAGCATGACCTAGGGTTTCAACTTCACCCCCGACATCATTATCAATCCATATGTCACCATACCATTTTTCAGGGTCCCACTGCTTTCCAATCAATGCCCTCACTTTAACGGCAGACATCATGCAACATTGAGATTTCAGTGTACTTTGTAAAATTGCTACTCTAACAGTCAGGTTTTGAGTCTGATTTTCAGAGATCTCAAGTCTATGGCTACAAGAAATAAGATTTTTCTTCAGGGGCGGCTGCCGTGGCTCAGCAGGCGGGGCTCTGACCTGCCGTGCTGGAGGTCTGGAGTTCGATCCCTGGTGCCTCCTGCCCATATGCAAATTAAAAAAAATATATATATATATATAAAAAAAAAAAAAGATTTTTCTTCAGGATACTCATAGAAACTTCTACACTTTTCAGACTATGCTTAAGCTTCTCATTTGAAGCCTTAAGCCCATCCCTTTCACTCCTTAATGTAGCCAGTGTATCTAACAATAACCAGCCAACATCTCTATACCTCTTATTTCCACAAAACTCTGTAAAGGTGTCAAAAACTTTGTCCCCCAGAGCCTGGATTCATACAAGCGAAGCATTAGGAGAATCAAATGGTGATATTTTGACTATCTCTTTTGCCAACTCACTCCATGGATTGGGAGTGTCATTCTGATTATGGGACTCAGAGTCCTTAGTACCTTTGAGTCCCATCAGAGTAGAAAACCATTCATAAAAAACCCATTTTTAAGATTCTGTTTCTTAAGAACCACTCCTGGTACCAAGATATATTAGTTAAGGTTCTCTAGAGAAACAGAATTAACAGGGAATGCTTGAAAATATAAAATTTATAAAAGTGCCTCATGTGACTGCATGAATGCAGGGTCCAAAATCCATAGGGCAGGCTGTGAAGCCGACGATTCTGATGAAGGGTCTGGATGAACTCCACAGGAGAGGCTCGCCAGCCAAAGCAGGAAGAGAGCCTGTCTGTTCTGAATCCTCCTTATTAGGCTTCCAGTGATTGCATTGAACATCAGTCATTGCAGAAGATGCTCCCCTTGGCTGATTACAAATGGAATCAACTGTGGAAGCAGTGGATGTGATCATGATCTAATTCTGTGAAATGTCCTCATTGCAACAGATAGGCCAGCACTTGCCAACCAAAAAACAGGTACCACCACTTGGCCAAGTTGACACATGGACCTGATCATGACAGGTCCAAACAAAACAACAGACTTGGACTTTCCTAGGTCATGAGTCATTTTATTGGAATTCGGGGAAGAGACCTTGGAAACCCTGGGAAGAAGTCATGATAGAAGGTTCTCACACATCACAGATATAAGGTAGTATTTCATTAAAGTTCCTAGGTGGTCTTAAAAAGAAATCTGCATTCATAAATCCATTCAGAAACTTAAGCTTATCTTTCATATATTGTGGTTGCTAAAATTCAATGAACTGAGGAACACTTGAAGGACGGATGACAATGAGAACCATCACATTACACAAAACCAGGGAGCACCAATCACACCATAATCTATTATGTAAATGGCACCGCTGACTTGTTCAGTGCATGACCTGCATGACTTTATATCCATGAAGTTCCTGATGGCAACTATGTTACCCATGAAATATACCAACACCAGAGGAATAATCACAAAGTTGGTGAGCAATGCAAATTTATTGGATTTGATTCAGTTGAATTAAATCAGGTAGTAAACTCTACCATTCTGCTTCAGATGCTCATCTCTTATTCTGCATTACCCATTCCAATCCATCAAATCATTTTATTTGCCATATAAATACATCAATTCTGATATGGAACTCATTATCTATGCTAGGGGTCAACAGAACTTTCCTTAAAGGATAAGATGGTAAATGTTTTAAGCTTGGGGGCCATATGGTCTCTGTTACAACTGCTTAAATCTGCTATTGTAGCAGGAAAGCAGCCATAGACAATACATAAACAAACATATAGGGCTGCATTCCAAAAAAATCTCTATTTATACAAACAGGCAGCTGTCCCTCAGGCAATAGTTTGTCAACCCCTTATCTAAGAAATACCTCTATATTAGGTTTCCAAAATAAAATACCATTAATATCCCAGTATTTTTTTCTTGTCAAGTTTATATGTATTCCTGGGTCCTTTCTCAGACATACTGAATCTGTCCATCTAGAAGCAGGGCCAAGAATCTATATTTTATAAAGCTCCTCAATGACTCAGTTGTTCATCCAGGTTTAGCAGTAACTATTGTAAATAATTCTAACTTCACACATTAAATTTTGGCTTGAGTCATCTACCTAGATTAAGCTCTTTAGAGAAATAACTCTATCCTTCCAATTGCCTAGTTCAAAACCTTAATTCTTTTAAGTTTCTCACACACTATTTCCAATTCATGAGCAATTACTGTCAACACACACTTACACACTTCAAAATGCATAGAACATCTGATTTCTTTCCATCATTTTCATTCTTATTACTTGGCCCAGGCCACAACCTTCTGGATCATTGCAATAGCATCTTAATTCGTCTCTCTGTTTCTGCATTTGCCCTCTGAGTCCATATTTCACGCAACATGCAAATAACCCTTTAAAACCAAAATTGGATCATGTCAGTTCTCTGGTTAAATCCTTCCAACACTTCCTATCTTCCTATCCTAACAAGTGTAAGAGCCAAAATTTTAATCAAAACCTAAAGTATCCTATATGATTTGTTCCTCCCCTCACTCCATTTTCTATCTGAGGTCATGCCCTGCTGGTCTCCAAGCTATTGCCTGAATGGAGCAGATATGTCTCTGTTTCAGAGCCTTTTCACCTGCTCTCCCAGATCCTAGAATGCTTATCTCCCAGATATCCACGAGCCTATCTCCAGTGCTTCCTTTGGATCATTACAAACATCTCAACATCTCCATAAGCCTTCTCTGGACAACTATGCAAAAGTTCGACCCCCTTCCGTGCTTTCTTTCTTGGCATCTGTATTCTTTTCCATCACATGTATCCCTATACAACACATATTGTTTATTTCCCTTGTGTTGTTGTTTGTTGACTGTCTCTTCTACTGTTATACAAGCTCCATGAGGCAGACATTTTTGCCTGTTGAATGAATGAAGAAATAACAGAATATGACTTTTTGCTTTTATACTGTGTCCAACATAATATGTTGGTGAGGTGTCCTGTTTCAATTACTTGCTCCCATCTAAAACATTCTTTTTCCTGATCCATTATATAGCCAGATTGCTTTGATTGTTTTCCCAATATGGTTTTGTATTTGAAACTACAACCAAAAGGAAATATAAAACCATTTTTTGGGAGTTATTTTATTGACAATGATTTCTTTTAATACCAGAAAAAAAGGAAAATTTGGGTTGAACTTAGGAATAAAATGATGGCATGCTATTGTTACTCTGTGAAGAGGTCTTGAGCAGAGTTTCATGTCTTTACTATCTTTAGGTTTAGTTATGATGGATTTCCCATGAATTTAGTGTATGGATGAAAATACAAGTTGAACTTAAAATTTGGTAGAGATTATTTTGAAAAATTCTACAATATTCCCTCACTTTATATTATTTGCCTGTTTTGCTTTGAATTCTTTTAAAACTAATACTGAAAATTTCTGGGAAAAGGAAGCAAGTATTGAACTAAAATACATGAATTGTCAAATGATGTCAATTCTTTCAATAGAGAATTTGACTAATTCTTGAGCACATGGAATTGGACTCCTATTGCTTACTTATTATTGCCTGTTATATGAATAGTTGAGGGCTGTAACTCTATCTATTGATGTATTAATTTTATGTTGTAAATTATTTGAGCAAGTAAATTAATGAGTTCATACTACAATAATTCCTGAAGTAAAAAGAAAATAGAACAGAAAATAAAATAATTACCTCTTTTTTTATCAAACTTTTTTTTCTTTTACCATAAAAATAAAGATGTGTCTGGAGTAACAAAAAGTACATAGTAAGAAAAACTTTAATATTATATATGATACAATAGTGTGTTGCTAGGAGTGCTGCTAGCTGACAGCCCTCCGTAGGAATTTCCTTGGCCCAAAAGTTCCAAGACTCCTTAAGAAGGGCATTAGGGACATGATAAAGGCCCTATTTCTTTGTCCGAAATAGAAACATCTGTGAATGGTCATCCCAACTTCAGAGCTACACTTTGGGCCAGCTGTGTCTTACTAAAATTACAGAGCAACCCAACACTTCCCTCTGCCCTCCCGTGCACTATCCTCTCTTCCACAGCTTTTGGTCCCGTGAGCTTTCCACGTTATAAATGCATTACATACTAGTCTCCATCTCAGAGTCTGTTTTCTCTGGAGCCTATTCTATAAAACTAACCATCACAGGTTGCAGTCTTTCAAAAGCTGAATTTGAAGAAGGAGTTAAATGTATTAAGTCAAATGATTAATTTTAGGATAATAACTTAATTATTTTATTATTTGGAGCCAAGTTCAATAGTTGAATAACTTGTATAGATTTCCTATATTCTGTGTTCACTCAATAAATGCTAATATCCCTTTTCTGGCATCATCTTGGACCAACGTAATCACAAGTTGGATTTAACTTGTAAAGTTTTTTTGGTTTTCTGTGATTATACATATGTGTATGAATAAACTATTAACTCTCTTTTGCAGTGGTTCTCAACCAAGAGTGATTTCATCCCCCACCAAGGTACATTTGGCAATGTCTGGAGAAATTTTTGGATGTCACAACTCAGGGAGCGGTTCTATTGGTATCTATTGGGTAAAGGCCAGGATATTACAAAATGTCCTTCTCCACTCATGGCAGTCTCCTACAGCAAACAATTATCTGGCTAGAATGTCAATAGTGCCAAAGATAAGAAATCCTGCTGTATGAATTAACTGATGACTAAGGAAGAAAGATCAGATCACCTGTATGATGAAATTCAGATGGAATGTCTGCTTTCACCTACGTAAAAAAATGAAACCTACTGAAGACAAGGTAACTCCTAATATGAAGGCTCATTTCCTCTTCACTTTGGTCAGTAAATCTGGCCAGGGTTGAGTCAGTTCAGTGACAGAATCAGCCGCTGAGCTTCAAATGTCTTTCTTTCTAAGGAGACTTCCTTGATCAATGAGCAGTTTCAGAGTCATATATATGTTTTTTACTCCCAACTCTACAATGCAAGCTGTGGTTGCTCTTTAGTGGAACTGTGGCCATAGCACATGCAGTTCAGCTTGGCCCAGCCAAAGCAGATATCCACATGGTATACTGAGTTTAGGGTACTCTCTGGGCTCTACTTCTCTGCTTGAAAGATTGTTTATTTGTTTGTTTACCCCCCAAGAAGCACTATTTTCTATTTGAATGTCTGACAAAAGTAAAGAGTGACTCTATTGCTCCTTGCATAATTCCTACTTAATATGCTAATTGTGAACCATAAATAAGATATTATTTCAACATATTATTAAATTCCATTAATTATTAGTTATATCTTATTGTGTAGGCCTTCTATTCTATGTATTTTACAATGCTTCAAAAATGATTTTAGTTACCAATAAATTCCTTTGTTAAAAAACATTTACACTTCACCAGTTTATGTTCTTCCATTTCATCTTTTCTTTTTCCTATTCATCTTGAAGTGTTGTGTAAAAATATTTTAATTTTGAAGGCAAAATTAGAGAATGTTATATGCTGATATGCAGCATAGAACAGAATTGGGCACTTGTACTGAATATTACCCAAACTGAGCAAGGAGAAATTTCCTTATGTTATTACTTTGTCCTTCACTGACAATGCAGGGGATGAGATATATGTTTGCACTATGTTTTCTGTCTGCTTTGGATTGCTATAACGAGTTGAGCTGACAGTGGTGAGTATGTACTGAAAGGACTATGAATATGTAGAACTCTGGAAGATAAGATGAACCTGAGTATATAATATTGAATCCAAGGACACTGTGATCTTGGGCTACATCATATTACTGGTGTTATTAAGCAACGTTCATTTTTCAGTGTTATTTTACTCATTTTCGTGAGACTTTCTTAGCACATGCATATAACAGATGTTGATCTTGGTTGTTTGTGACTTAAATCAAAATTATAAAGTAGGGCAAAGGGAGCAGCCATCTATGGAGCAACTATTAGTTACTCTCCACATCTTTTTCCATTGTCCTAGCTTTCTTTTTAGAGTTTTGTCCTCTACATCCTTCCAGAGCCTGCATTTTCTGTCGATTCTCCATTCAGGGTCCTCCTCCACAGAAATAGCTCATTGTAACAGAGTCATAATTTTACTATAGCCACTCCATTAAAATTTCCTTGTACCTCTTTCTTTTAGAAACTCAAACAGCAAAGGACTACTTATAAAATCTTTTTAGAGCATAACAGATTATGGATAATTGTGCCATATAGAATTTTGCTTGATTCTGCTGGGCAAATCTGATAAACTCATTACAAGCTATGAGAGCAACAATTTTAAATTTGTAACTGAAGCGTTTAAAGGGTGGAGTGGATAAGTACTGAAGGCAGCATTTTAGAGAAGGGATATCTTTGTGTGTGCTGGGAAGGTGCTTTTTAAGGGCTGTTACCACCTGAGTTTCATATTGTCCGGTCAGGGAGGAACGATAGGATCTCCCACCCTTCTGTGAAAAGTAAGAGCTAAACTTTCCAGAGACCCATTGTGTCTTATCCCTTAAAAGATCCTTTTCATAGCAACTTTATGTGATTGAGGAACTTTAAAAGCATACAAAGAATAAATGTCTACACTGATTTCATTAAATGCCTTGGCTGGTTTTAATGCTTCTGATTTCATGACTCTTGATGAATACTCCATGAATTCCTTATGGGAATGGAAAAGACATGACCATAGAGATTTTATTCCTACTTCTCCATGTCAAATGAATCTGAATAATCTATATACTCCATATACCTGACAATATTTCTTATAGCCCCAAATCACAGTTTCTTGACTCATAATTCTAAGAAATGTTAGTCCTTGTCATTTTTGTCAGTCTAAGTTAAACTGCTTATAACACTCCAAGTATAAGTCTCAAGAGGCAGTTATTAAACCATTTCCCTCAACATTAATATTCTTTGCAGGTTTTACTTGCCTTTGGAGAACAGTTTCCAGTTTGATTTTAAACCAAATAACAAGTTTACCCTGCCTCTGAAGGGCTGATAGAAATTTAAAATCTGGGGAAAAAAAATAAAGACTCATAACACGTAGGCCTTAACCTGCTTCAAAAAATGTCATGTATAGTGCCTCTCTGACTGGAAGCTATTTCACTTGTCCCACCATTCAGATACATCTCTGGTAGGTAGCATGACTTCCATGAATATTAGCACGAACAGGGTCCTTAACCAGGAGCAGATCTTCTTTCCCATTTGCTCCAGCACTACTCAGAATAATAAATGAGAACACATGCCAATTGATTACAGTCCTTGGGTATTTGTTGTTTCTGCCTATCCCACTTACTCATCTGCTGAAGACCGTGAGAACATTAAGATTCCAGGAGGTATCCAAATCAAATTTGTTTCCCAAAAACCTAGCAAAATAATAAAAATCAGTTGAGTGAATAAATGAATGGTAGACTATGATCTCTTAGAGCAGATTCTTTTGTAACAATATCTCTATCATATTTTGATAATAATGATGGTAATGTACATATTTCATTGCCCAAATAAGGCTTTAAAAATCAACTCAGAGTGTGGGCAGTATGACTGTGGCTCAGTGGCAGAGTTTCTGCCTGCCATGCTAGAGACCTGGGTTCGATTCCTGGTGCCTGCCCATGCAAAAAAAAAAAAAAACAAAAAAAAAAACCCCAGAATGTAAATTCCTGAAGGAAGGTACACATGTGTTTTTTTATTTAATGATTTATTCCACTCAACCAGAACAGTACAGAGTAGGCACACAGCAGTTACTGAAAAATAAATGTAATAAATAAACAATCATTGCAATAGGTAAATTGGCTTAAAATGCATTTTAGTTGCATTTTCTCCCATATTGCTTTGAGGACATAATTACATATACTGGATCTATACCTTTAAGTACTGGAAATCAAGCTCTGTCATAACACAGGTGAGATATTGCTGATTTGGCAAATAGCTCTGACTATGTGTGAAAACTTGATAAAGAATATGAAATCAGTTGAAACTATCACAGCACTGAAAACGTGAGTAATAAAAGTATATTTTAAGTTTCACTTAAATGTAATATTGAAATAAGCAATAATTTTGCCTTGCATTGCTATAATGCCTTTAACTTTTAAAAATCCCTTGTATGAATCATTTGATTAAAAATTTGAAATATACTTGGGGCAACAAAGACAGACACATGCTTTAGTGAAGAAAATACTGAAGTAAAGAAAGCTCCTTAGTTTTGACTAGATCCTACACCCAACTGACCTGGTGATGCTGGAGACCCCCAACCAGGACCCAACTCTCATGAAGTCTATACTTCCATCAAATAATTAAACTTATCAGAAAATGTTAAAGAGAATAATATTCTGAAAATTGGGATTTAGTAAATTAGCAAAGCAAGAGAAAGAAGCATTTATTTAATGTAAAGAGTTTCAATTTTATCTTTCTTTGTGTATTCCCATTTGCAGTCTATAGGTCTGCCCCAGTAAAGCTGCATAAAAAGACAAACAGTCTTCCACCAAACTTCTAAGAGTATGGCACAGCAAAGAATGATTTGGACAAGTCCAGCTTGGCAAGTAAGATAGAGTATTTCTTGAGGACATATACGGGATCTTTGTCCTCAGTGGCAGGAGGACAGCAATTCTTTGCCATGATGGTCCACACTGATGTGAGGACAGTGTAATGTTTTTTTAAGATTTGAGCAAAGGGAGGTGGGGTTGTGACACTGGTGCAGTGAGGCTGGCTGCGTGTGCATTCAAATTAAGAATTACAAGTTGGCCTGTCGAGCTTCTCTAACACTATGTTTTCTCCTGGGCATAATTTTTGATGGTGGGGCTGTTAATCTTACTGGGCATAGCTTCTGACAACATTGTTGTTCTCCTCAACATAAGATTTACTGTTTTACTGATAGGGGAACATCTGTTCTCTAGGCTCCCAAGGGAAAAGGAAGAGTTGGGGGTTAAGGCAAACATTCATGTATGTTACAAAGCCCAATCTTAAAACATTGAAGAATTTTAAATGATATTTATTAACAAATACTTTTGAGGCTTAATCATTCTCAAGCAGCATTCAAGCCTTTGCAGATATAATTAATAACAAGACAGACCAAACCCTTGATCTCATGGAGCTTACATTGCAATATAGCAGAAACAACAATGAGCAGAAAAGTAATACAAAAATTCTAGAAAACAGTGCTGTGAAAGAAATATAAAAGGATTAGCATCTGAGTAGACTCTGAATGCATGTAAGTGTCTAATTTTTAAATGGTCTTATTATAAAAGGCCTCTCTGAGAAGGTAACCTTTAAGCTGTTATGTTTTGATAGTATTTATTTAACAATATATAACAATGCTATATTACCAAATTTAGTGAGAAGTTGCTCAAAGATGCACAAATAAACAAGTTATGTGGTTTAAATGATGGTTAGTGCTCAATTTAAATTAATTTCACTAACTTTTGCTAAGTTTTGGCATTTTTACATATAGATATATAATTTATTTAACGTCATGGGGTGTCATATTCTCAATAATTATTATTAAATTAATCCTCTTAACAACCTTGCCATTATTAGAGATCTGTTGATTTCATCATCTTGTCAAAAAGGAGCAGCTGAAAGAGAATTGAAAGAAGTTTCTGCATTAGCTACTTTATCTTTACTGAGAAAAATGATTGATTTTCAGTACTAGTAGTTAAACATGATTTTATATATATTATTCCCCTAGATTTTGATGAATTTGAACAGTATAAATATCAGAAATGCTATTTCTCTCACAGTTCTGCAGTTTGCTAGTGAGCAGCTGAGATGGTCTCACTTGGGATCTTTCACAGTCACAGTCAGATGCTCAACTGAGCTGGATGTTCAAGCTTAACTATGAATGCCCAGAGTACTTATACTTGGTCTCTCCATGAGGTGTGAGTTGCTCATGGCAGGGAGGCTAGTTTCCAATAGGGATGGATCATTTCGAGAATAACCATTCGAAGCATTGCAGGTGGAAGCTTCAAGACATCCTCTGTCTCAGTCTTGGAGCTCCTAATTTGTCACTCTATTTTTTTGGTCCAGAATTCAAGGGGAAGCCCACCTTCAGGGGAGAAGCAGTACAGTTGCAGGGCGAGGGTGGGGTGGTGGTGGTGGTGGAATGCTGGGAGGCTTTGTACATTGGAAGATTATCTTTGAAAACCAGCTACTGTACGTGGTCATCTATCTCTGCATTAGATGCTAGAAAATTCTACAAGAAATTGATAAAGAGCATTCATGAAAGGTGCAGTGACTTTTTCAAAATACAGGTATATGAGGGAGATAACAAAACACGCCAACGGCTTACATAGGTCTTGCAAATAGGGAGATAAAAGTTTTAAAAAGTTAGCTCAGAAAGATTTCAGCAGTTAACAGTTCTCTTAGCCTACTGATTTTCTACTATTATGAAGAAAACAGGTAAGAAAAAAAAAGATGTCATCTATAAAAAGAAAGAAAAGCCAGAATTAAATTATATATGTTTAAGCTTTTTTTCTTTAGTGAATAAATTCCAGGTCATTAGTAAGATTAAGGACAAACATTAAACTATTGCTCACAGCAGAGTGAACCGATGACTGAAAATGAATTTTGAATTTGATTTGAAAATATATGTGAAATTGGCACAAAATGGGTATTCAAATGGAAACCATATTATTTAAAATGTTCCCAATACTTTAATTTTATTATTAGATGAACATGTGAGCTAATTCATCTTCAGGACATCATTTGGTTTAGATTAAAATTTCAGATATAAACAACAATGTTTATATTTGCAGGTGGAAACATATATCTTAACACATATAGAGTTCCCAATTCATAGTTTATATTTACAAGAATTTTTTCCCTTCTAAATTATTACTATCTAAATCTCATCTCAGTTGTCAGAAAGGTAATCAAACATCTTTGAATCATGAATTTAATAATTCTAATATTAAGGAAACAGAGCTATATTTTCAACAAAATAGTTTATAAAGTGAGCTAAAGGAATCTCTGCAGAAGCTGTATTTTAAGTATTGCTTACAGTACTTCAATGATTTTGACATTCTTTATTACATATTGGATTTCTGGTTTTATTCTTGTCTCATAATATATTTATTTGATGTCTTCCAAGAACAATATTAGGCAAAAATTACTCTAATTCTAAATAAATCTTCTTGAATTATGATGCCTCTGAAATCTTCAATAATTTCTTTTTTCTCTTTCTACATTCCTAGCAAAGTCACATCTGTGATGGAAAATTATGCTGATTATCTTCCACTGCACCTGTGTTTTTTATTTCTGAGACATTTTTACCAAGATTGTATGCCTATGGTGTAGAGAATGACTTCTGCGAGGGATTTCTGTTTGAATGTTGCAGAATTTACCTGGAAATGAAGGTACTTCATAACATATATGAAATTGTATCTATTAATTTAAATTAACTTTAGAAAGTATTTTCTCCAGTGACCTTGGCTGCAATTTGTTCAGAATTATCTGTGAACCAAGAAGATGGCAATTTGAGCTATTATACATCTTTAATCAATAAAATTGAATCTGAATTAACTTACAGATAACAGCTCACCATTGTTAAATTGATGTTTTCAAAGTTGTGCATGAATCTTACAATGGAGAATTATTTCTTAACTTCTAAAATAAACCGGAGCACATTTGGGACAAATTTACTCTCATTACCTTAAAAGGAGAAAGAAAAATTGAGGCTTATTTTGCAAACTTTTACTGACTTGTCCAAACTAATGTTTTCTTTTATATCCCATCAACAAGATTTGCCATGAGGGAGGGGTTTTTGTGTGCTTCTATAGGTGAATGAAAACTGCTCTGTTTAACTGTTTTTCTAACTGTGGTAAAGAGAAAGGTGTTAGAGGGAGGACTCAGATGTTAATTTAGCAGAACAGAAATATATAATGTAGCAGTACAGGAATACATAATAATCCTCCTGATCAGTTAATATTGATTGAATGAGCCACTGCATCAAGCATTACTTTAAAGCAGCTAAGTAGGTGGTACCAGTAAAATGGAAGACACATATTGGTCAAGGAGTAAAATAAGAATTAAATCAAGTCTACATGAACAAACAGGAATCAAAAGAATATGTTACCAGTAATCAAGGCAAGTCAAGATATCTAGGCAACTAAGAGATAGACAAATAATTGTTACTTAAGGTAAATAAGGATGAGAAAGTGAGAAAAACAGATAAACAAATTTAGAGAACACGAGCTCAGACTGTGTGATATGGTAAGCAGGAAAAAAGCATATGATCATACTGAAAATAAAAATATCCATATGTTTACTATATCACAATATATCTGAAACAAAGTAGTTGAATTAACCCTGATGAATTAAAGGCTGAGAAGCCTGCTGTCCAGGTCATTGAATCACGAAAGATCAAATCAAACTCTTATGATATGGGGACAGTGAAGGAAGAATTTTGACAAAAACATTAACTTCAGATCCACCCATGAAATTTAGTTAAGAGAGAAGCCATTGAGTCCTTAAAGACATGTGCCTTCCTAGAAGTACTATATCTGGGTTTCTGAAAGAGAGTTTGTGTATCAGATATATTTGAACAGTAAGAATACTGTATCTCTAATCTTGGCTGGAACTTTTCTTTCAATGTGTAAAAATAGAATAGATTTCAAAATATTTTCCCTTCATTAACAATTGAGAAAGGATACAAGTAAAGCAAATATGATAACTCCCTAAGAATACCCAGATGTTGGATGGTTTTTCTGAGACATTCTAGGGACCATACCCAGTACTTCATCCTATGCCGAAAGATAATAGATCCATTTTTTCAAAATACTAGCAAAAAATTGATTTTATTTGAAATGTCATGAGGAAATCAATGAGTGTTCATGCCACATTGAACAGAATAAACTTAAAAACAACAACAAAAAAGTCTCCTCATCAAGCTGTGCTGGGAGAACTGGATATCCATATGGAAAAGAATGAAAATGGACCCTTACCTCAAACTATACATATAAATTAACTCAAAATGGATAAAAAACTTAATATGAGAACAAGGGGTATAAAATTCCTAGAAGGAAATGTATGGAAGCATCTTTAGGACATTTCAAGGTCCAGTTCAGTGAGAGATGAAGATTCTTAGTCAACATGGACAGAGGCTGTAATCTCAGCCATAGGTGCTGGTGCCCACCTGCTGCCCTTGAATTAAACAGCAGTGGGCAGCCTGATCCTTGTCTGGAGCATGACTGCAGGCTGGGCTGGCTGTCAGAATCCTCTGCCACAAGTACAAAAGGGGACACAGCCCTACACTGAATTAAATTTGGCCAGTGAGGTGATGGCACAGGAACTCTACAGTTTCAACCCTGGGTGGTCAGACTCTACAGTGCTCCAGGAGATAAACAGTTTCTGAGGATCATTAAGTCACCAAGCATTATTGTCATCTGGGCAAGCTGGAAAGTCCAGGTAAAATCTGTGAAGTTTTTCAGAGCCTCTCCAGACCCTATTCCGGGCCCATGAAAGCTGGTCTACACAGCTATGGCCCTGTTTTGGCTGAGAAATACAGATTCCCCAACTGTCAAAGCAATACTTTAATAAGATCCTAGGCAACAATGAAATCTTTGATAAGAATGAGAAATTGACTCAGAATAGACCCATCAGAATAATCATAGCAAACCACATAGCAGCTAAAAATTCACAAGGCACATTGAAACTCAAAAAAAAAAAAAAAAAAAAAAAAAAAAAAAAAAAAAAAAAAAAAAAAAAAAAAAAAAAA